>PRKT01001330.1:0-31785 GCA_003671525.1 Saccostrea glomerata | reverse complement strand
CCCCCCCCCCCCCGTATATATATAAAAGTATACTCATGAAATTGTATTGTTCTTTATTTTTAAATAATGATATACGAATACATTCCTGCCTCCAGGTCAATGAATCTCTAATCATTTCCCTATTAATGTTTTCATGTTGCCACCACATGTCTTTGAATGATTATCTCATGAAAGTTAACACACATTCTTATGACATTCACATGATATAACAACAGTTTTTTTATCCATGACATCACTGAGATAACATTACCTTTGAACAAGAAGATGGGCTCTCTTTTGCTCCTCCAACAGCAATCTATGTTCCTTGGATAGATCACCAGCCTTTGCATTACGTATCATGGAACACTCCTTACATTCTGTAAATGTGGTTCTCTACAAAGTAATTGGAATAACTTAATGAGTACCTGAATGCATATATATAGATGTAGATTACATCATGTACATAGAGAGTATTTATTAAAGAAATATGTTTATACATTCAATAAACATTTAACATTTGACGGTGTACTCTTTTTAGTGCTTTTGGCAGAAAGATGCTTCCACTAGTTCAAGTTCATCGCTAAATATTTGATACAAGAATAAGAATATGAAGAAATGTGCTAAATCAAATCTACACTTATTTGTTTAAAAAGCACTTTCCGCTTAATATTGTACATGCCATATATAATACATTTACAGTATACATATATTTTTAAACTTTCTAACACTATCTTATTCAACTTTTCTTTTTTTACCGGGTACTTTAAATTTTGGTGGAGACCAGAGTGACTAAATTTTTCATGCATGACTATAAGAATGCATGCTCTTAATAAAATGTATTATGGATAATTATTATCAGTATGTATGGCAATAAAAACATTCAGTGATAGACTAATAAAATGAGATAATTAAAACAAAAATAATCTACCATACCTCTGATGCTTTAACTTCTGGAAAGCGGTCATTTACTAAGCGCTTGAAGTGCTTCATACAGTAGGGGTTGCTGTGCCCACTTGCATACTCTTCATACATGTTCTGAATGGAGTAGCATGTTGGAAGCATCACATTCCCGTTGTTTGGCTGGACCTCCCCATGGGCTCTAGCTGAGCTCCTGATGAAGTTGACAACATCAGCTGTCCGGGGCCTGTCATATCTGTGGGATGTTCTTGCATCTTTGTCAGGACTTGTCTTTCCCTTCAGCACATAGTATCTAAAAACAAGAACATAGGACTGTAGTTCCAAGTGATTTTGTGCTTAAATTTAATGTTCTTTGCTTATTTCACTTAAAAGCTAAGGTATCACTGACCAAATATCAAATCTATTTACTGATATTGTTTAATGACTGAGCAAAATACAGAAATTACAAGAGCACCAGGAAACATCCTATTAATGGCCATGGAATGACTTCGCTTAAAGCAATATGAGCTGCATGTTTGACATCGGAAAATATTATTGCAAATTTTAATTAATAACTAATTTAATGACAGAAAAATAAATCATTTATAAACTTCTTTTGGTCATATTTGCGGTGGAAAATTTTTCAATAGCTTTGATTGAAAAAAATTTGAATTATTGTCGTCCTGTACAATACTGCTGATTTCTAATATAAACTTAAACTGTATACTCAGTTGTACAGAAATATTTCTTCTGAAACATTTTTTAAACTTTATTTTGGGCTTGTTGGTCATAAGGGTTTAAATTACACACAAATAAATCATTAAATCATTAAATTCTCAATGATACAGCTCATATTGCTTTAATACTCAATTAAAAAAGAGGAAAAGAGGGACTTCATGTTGGGCTGTATAAAATTATTGATAATAATGTAGTTCAGAAATATTAACTTTCAAATATCTATCAGACAGGCAGATTTTCATATGATTCTGTGAAAAAAATTGGGAATTTTATTCAACAAAGGTTTTTTTTTTTTGTTTTTTTACCATGTTTACTGTTTGTATAAAAATTGATCATTAATGATAAAATCATTAAGTAGATATCCAATCTTGAATAAATATTACAAAATACATAGACATCTTTTTTGCTGTTGTTAAAATTATGAATTCAAAATATGTTGTTGTTTTTTTTAAGTAATGGAATTGAAGTCTAAAAGATCTTTGAAATTAATTTTATCAGGTTTTTAACATTCATGCATGAATTGTCTTTTTCTTGCAGATGTTAAAGACGATTTTTTTTGTATTTGAGTCTATCTTGGTGAGTTTTAGATCAAGTTTGCATTTCTTTCCGTTTCAATGATTTTTGATGAAAATCTTAAAGTTTTTGATTTTCCGCCTTTTTAAACGCTTGCTTTGGAGCTGATCTTTTCATATGTAACTTTATCTTTATGAAGTATAAATAGGTCAAGTGTGAATTTCATTCCGCTCCGCTCCAATGATATTTGACGGAGTCGTGGTAGGCAATAGCTTGGAATGCATGTTTGTATTCTATAATTCTCCGTTTGTATTCTCAAATTTTCCATTCGAATTGTATATTTTATTTTTTAAATTTGAAATTTAAATATATATATATATATATTTGTAATTTTTTTTATTTGTAAAATGTCAAAAATTTGCGAAAATTTTTCAGTTTTATTGTATCCAAAAATAGTTTGTTTTATTATGCGCTTTAAAAAAAATCATTTGCATTTTTAAGATGATGAAAATATAACTTTTTTCCGCTATGAAGCACTTTCTGTCTTTCATAAAAACCTTGAACAAAGTTAAAAGAAGGTACAGTTTTTAAAAGGAATTCATCTAGAACAATGACCCCTATATGATTGGAAAATTTTATCATTTATAAAAAGTTCTTGGAATAAAGCGTTTTTCCCCTCATGTTAATTACATGTTTTTTTCTATACAACCTTTTCATGACACAAAATTACATTGTATTTTACAGTAGGAGATATTTTATTGCATACCTTTCAAGTTCAATTTATTCACTCAAATTATTAATGGTACATGAGGTTTTATGTACAATATATACAAAAAAAATACATATGAAATGCGGAAATACATTCAAATTATGAAGTAACAAAAATACATTTTGGAGGAAAGACTTGTTCATATAATCTATTTAATGTAACTGCATATCTTAATTAATATCTGGAGTCAGCAGATGAAAACAATTACAATATTTACTAGGCAGATTTTTTTTCTGCATTCTGAAAAAAATTGACATTCTAAAATATAGTGATATTCATCAGCTATTTGTCCACTATTACACAGAGGATAAAGTCTATTATTTTGGGAATTCCAAACATCTCCCAGTCTTACATGTAACTGGGAGACGGTGATTTGTTGTTCTTAATTTAATTACAAATGTTGTGTAATTTTTAGGTAGTAAGTCTAATTATTTTTCAATCCAAATTCTGTTTTGAAGATACAGTGCCCCTTACATGTACTTATGCAATAATACTTGGTGAATTATGATTTTCATATGATTCGAAATGCAAGCGCATTTTCTGAGCAAGATTGATTTTAAAAAGGAGGGCCTGGGAAGTAGCTTAATCAACAACGGTGTTTTAAGTCAACAATTCTATGGTATTTCTTAGGTAATCGTTATACTGAATTTGACTATAGATTATCCCGTCTACCTTTTCAGTACAAATGGTTTATGGTGGGTGCGACCAGTCAGTAGGGGATGCACCAAATCCCATCCCGTGTGCTCTTGCAATATTAACAACGAGTATTTTTTGGGGGGGGGAGTATGATATTTATCGATCTTTCTTATTTACAACATTTATATTATATTATATATTTTATGGAAGAAAAAAAAATGAAAAAAATACACAAAGACTTGTAAGTGTTTTGTAAGTAATAGATCACAGCAAGATTTACAATCATATTTTTTTTTTCTGCTACATGTGTCGCACGTTTAATTTTTTATTCTGTTTATATAATTTTTTATATATATTATTTTACTATTAACTGGATTTACACTTCGATGTTAAATAATTTTTACTCTAACTCTCTTATAGATAGATGTAATGTCTATTAAAGTTCAACGCTTCATTCAATATCAAAGACTTAAAAATACATGCAGGATGTGTTTGTAAAACACTGATGGCCCCGTTTGAGAGCTGCTGGCAAAGTTTTTTTTTCAAATGTAAGTCAAACAAAAATCGAGCAGTGGCAGCAGGTGGGGTAAAGAGCCCCACACATACAATGTATAATCTCTTCTATGACGTCAATTTTTTTTTTCAAAATCTGCACAGTGTTTTTAATTGGGATTAATTTTATATTCAGCACTAATTGGTTAATTATGTAAACGACATATTAGTACATTTTGCAACTCGTTCTTCGTCGTCACAACCAAAGTCCAGTGTACGATCCTCTTCCATGATGGTCAATTTTTGGAGAGAGCTAATCTGCAAAATCCGGACCGTGACCTGAGACAATGCCCGTTCCTATAAATACAATCATTGAACCGGTGTTTTAGAGGTTGCTTCTGCTTTTTCAATTATATAGTACATGTATATTGTATCTAATGGTTTTACATTTGGAATTGATGTAGCAAAAAAGGAAAACGAAATGCATAACTTCTACTTGATTTCTTTAGGAAACAAGGGGCTCGCAACTGATTATTTGACAATTCAATTTCGCTTAAAATAATTAGGCCACTAATTGGCAACACAGAATTATTTCACAAAAATGATCTTTGGGAAAGTTAAAAACTCTTTATAATTTCCTAACAATGAGAATTAATTGCAAGCAAAAATATATACATGTAATATGTTCTTATCAATGACTATATGTGGTGTTTGGAAATTAATTTTTGAGGAAATCATATGAATCTCTATATGTTTCATCGAGACAGTCGTCTGTCAAAGCCACATCGAATCGAGTTCCCCCGAACACCAAGACGGCGTGGATCAAGGCATCCTCGGACCAGCCTCCATTTGGTCGTCGGAGTTTTATGGCCCCAAGTTTTGTACAGCTTTTTTCAGTGGTATAAGTTGGATTGCGAGAAGATGACTGATAAACTCCTATCCCCTTTATTGCATCCTCTTCACTAGGTGTGTATGTATTTTCAACCTTGTGTCCAATAGGAACCTCCTCACCTTCCCGCACCAGTACTTCAAAAATGTGCTGACACATAGGTGTTCCGTCGGTTTTTCTTTTAATTTTGTAATCATTTCGATGCCTTCCTTCAATGAATGGTGTATTAACTTCAAAACCAATAGTAAAAGGACAGACTCTTGAAGAAATGACGCTAGGTGTATGGCCAAACAATACAGCGCCTTTTAAGACAGCCAGTCCTGGGTCAGCAGGAGCAATAACCTTCTTGTCGGGGAATAATTCTTTTATTGCTTTTAAAACCATTGGCGATTCGGAGAACCCACCAACTAGGAGAATTTTTGACACAGATTCTCCTTCAAACGAGTTCAGAATTTCTGTAATGTGCTGAATTATTCCTGTTAAAGTCTCTCTGAAGAAGTCTTTGAAGATTTCGGGATCTGCTCGCAGTTTTGCAGTCTTAGTATTGTATATGACTTTCTTGGCAAACCTTGTTTGAGGCAGCGCTTCTGCCAAAGTTTCATCTGTTTGCTCCTTAAATAACTCAAGCAAACGAAACGGTAGTATAATGGATATTTTGTCCTCTAGATCTGGTTTGATGGTGCGTTTCTTTGTTTCAAAATCGCGAAAAAGTTCGATGTAATCATCCATGCTCTCATTCTTTAACGTTGTCAAAACATCATTTCCCATGAGCTTGGCCAAAAATTGGTAGAAGGCGTCATCCACTTTGGTTCCGCCCCAGGCTCCGCCTGTGGCTTGGTGAACCTCTCGCAAGTCCTGATTTGGCTGAACCTCATGAACTGTGATGTCGGCTGTTCCTCCTGTAAAATAAACAAGCTAATTCAGAGAATTCGTGTCCCCCGCTTAGGGAAAAAAGTCGGCTCCCCCTGACTGAATTTGTAGAATTATTAAATGTATATATGTATACTGAAGCAAATAAAATACATGTATGTCAATATGCATATAAAGATTTTATTGCTTATTCTTCATTATGTGTATAGAAGACTTTTTATATGGAATTTTTATCACACTGTAATGATGAATTTATAACCTCATAATTTTTTTCATTTCACATGCTGAATACTATCATTTAGTAAAAAAAAAGTATTTAAAAAAAAAAAAGAAAAAAAAGAAAGGTTCGACCGAGATTTGATCCCGGGACCTCTCACACATGAAGCGAGAGACATAACCACTAGACCACGGAATCGCTATACTTGGTGTGAAGTATATGCAGAATTGAAGTCACATACATGTATATATTCATGTTTTCATGTTCGGTATTCTCAAAATTTACACAATCCATGGTGTTTGATTTATTTAGCCTTTATTACACAGTTCTAATAGATGTAATAAGAACATAAAGTCCGCCGAGAACCTGTTTTATACGCAAAAACTCTCCTCATGCCCCTGCGCTAAAAATAGCGACATGTTATACTATAAATACTAATACAACAAACGGGGCAGGGCACTTTGAGAAGGGCAAGAGACGTCCTATGGAGTTTTGATATAAAATTACATTGCATAAGCTCAAAATCTTGAAATATCGCCCGGAAATAATAGTATTACACACAGACAGAATGTATAAATTTACGACCTTGAACTTTGACCTTTTGACCTCAAAATCAATAGGGGTCTTCATTAGGCCATAGGGAGTTGTTATATAAAATTTCATTGCAATAGCTCAAATGGTTCTAGAGATATCGTGTGGAAACGAAAGTGTTTTAACAGACAGAATTTGCTTATTTATGACCTTGACCTTTGGCCTTTGGACCTCAAAATCAATAGGGGTCTTCTTTAGTCCATAGGGAATTGTTATGCTAAATTTCATTGCAAAAGCTCAAAGGGTTCTCGAGATATCGTGTGGAAACGAAAGCGTTACAGACAGACAGAAAGACGGACGGACGGACGGAGGGACGGACAGACGGACGGACGGACGGACGGACAAACCCAAATTAATATCCCCCACTTTTCAAGCGGGGGACAATTAATACGATACAATAGTTAAACATTGTACAATTCCACCAATATACATGTATATATCGGATTTTCCTTCACTTAATGAATTAAGTTAAAAAACTTATAAATTGACATTGGACATTAGTTTTCATTTTCTTGTGACAAAACCCTCCCTTTAGAACAAACACTTGTGAACGTTCTACCTTCGACCTAGTTTTGAAAGAAATTACCACCTTCATAACTTTTCACCAGTTATTGAGTTATAGGCTAGGGTTTATTTCATAGACGTATTTAAATTCTTATTACAAGACGAGGTTCCATGTCACGACAGGTGTTGTATTTATATTAATGTAAATTCTTGAATGGGACGTGAAACAACATACCATCAATCAATGTTACAAGATATTTTCTTAGTTTCGACCAATTTTCATTGATCTTGAAATTTTAGTTTGACCTTCAACCTTTACCATAATTTTTGAAATTGATCAAATAATTAAACACAAAATGCTGAAAGAGATAATACTGTAAATGCCTATGATTTTTCCTTCTAGATGAAACTGCAACGGGTTTTGGGAACAAAGACCACAAATTAAAAACAAAATTGCAACACTCGTTGTCTTGGAGTTCAGAAATGTTGCCGTCTTGATAGACACAACTATAGTTAAAAGTGTGTGTGGTGGTGGTTTGGGGAGAGGGGATATAATGATCATGCTTTGTCATTCCTCACCTCCTAAATCCAGTACCATATATCGCGTCCCAGGTTTGAATTTGTAAGATTCGGTCTTCCCTTTATTGACAGACATAACTCCTACAGGAACATGATTACAATAAATGGAGGCCGCCTCTGGCTCCAACGCTAAAAACAACTGCTTCCTGTCAATACCAGCCTGCATAAGTAAAAAAATCAGACAGTCCACAATACCTACAGCACCATGTATAAGTCCAAAGGTTTTTTCCTACAAGTTCTTTACAAAAGTTTCTTTGACATGGAGTCTGATAAAACTAAAGATACTGTGAGCAATGAGCTCACTAAATGATACCCCCGCCTCTCATATGATTATAATGGAAGAAGTCCATGTTTTGCTGCGGCCGGAAAACCCAAAATATGTGTCGGATCAACAAATAAAATAGGAGGTGCACAATGGCAATATGTAATAAGGATTCTGTGAAAGTTTCATTAAATTTCACTCAGTGGTTTAAGACGAGTTGCGGATATGAGATGGGTACCCCAAAGCGTAACAGACGGACGGACGGACATACCGATTACTATATACCCTCCCACTTTTCAAGCCCGGGGGGGGGGTATAAATATTAAACCTACCACTAGCTTCTTTATTTTGATGGTAGCGTAGACTTCCACACTACCAGTCTATCAAAAATAGAGGAACTAGTAGAAGGTTTGATTTCAATCGGACTGCGTAAGATGCACTTCTTTTTCTTTATTGTCAGAAATGACTGAAAACTATCAGTGACTATAATACCAACATCAATTGCTGCTTCCATCATGAACTGTTTTGCACCTTCATCCCAAATGGCGGGAACAGTAAGTACCCATCGAATGAGGTCCTCTGTAAAGTTGTCTACACGTGATGTCAAAGTTTTCATCAGGTGGTCTTTAAGGTATTTAATAGCCATCGTAAAGATAGTCATCGCAGGCATTTCCTCTCCGTTTATATCCTTAATTGTGGTGGTTCGTCGTAAACTCTGCAAAATTATCAAAGACTTAATTTGCATTTAGGGTGGAAACTTAAATAAATATATATTTATTGATTTTACTCGTGTTAAAAAAAACGGGGTTGCAAATGAGCACATCAAAAATGTTTTAAGTACTTTGACTAAATGATTTTAAAACCAACTTTATTCTTATGGAGAGTCATCTTGAAGCGTCGAAAATAGAGCCATCCTTCATGTTCATTGTCTTCTGCTAGCGAGGCGTACTTGTTTTCTGCTTCGTATCCAAAAGAATGGAAGGTCTTGTCCGGTTTCAGCAGAACCACTGACGGTGTCTTTACAGACATTAATGATTGATTTCCAGCTATCCAGTTACAGGCATGGATTTTGAGAGGGTCTTGCTCAAACTCGTAGCGAAATGAAAATGCATACCCAGAGAAGGTTGTACCAAAGTCAATGGCCGCGACCAGAGCCGGCACTGAGACACTCATATTGCTTCATTTAAATAAAAGAAAATTTAATTGTAATTTCGTTTTACTGTATAAATGAATATACGAGGGGTTATCAAAAAGTTCATGGACTGAGGCTATTAAATTAGTACTATGTAGTCTGAGCTTAAAAAAATTATATGGAGCATATAAAAACAAAAAAATAAAGAAATGTTGAAAATTTTAGCTTGATACGTTCATTATTTCTCAAATTATTATAAAATAAAAATGACATTATATCATCACCCGACGCCGTCGCCTTTTAGTTTTATGACGTCCGACAACGTCATTGTATTTCAATGTCTGCTTCTTCTACCGCATACACTTATTTTGATGAGATTCCATAGAGATGAGTATGGACTTCAATCCTTCTTGTTTATATGACTTTACAATGCCATGAACAGTGGTTTTCAGTACATATACTATTGCAAATGGATATATACAATGGCCAATGGCAGAGATTCTCGCTAAATTGTGCCAGCATATTTTGCTTTTAGAGTTCAATATCTACAACACATGACCAACGTCATTTTTTGTGTGATTGATGTTTCACACCTTGACTACAAATCGACATTAACTGTGCATTCCTTTTCTCTCTGAATCTATTTTATGATTAAAAAACAAATAATCTTGATGCATATTATTTCTCTTTAGCCAGTTAAAACATTTCCTTGGTGTATACTAGTTTTTTCAGGGGCAAAACTTTATAGAATGTTGGAAAAGGAAACCCCTCCCCCCTTTTGACGTCATTTTCAAGGCAACATTTTTTTTGGATACTCCATGTAAAATTTACAATAAGATTTCATAGAACTTCCAGAATAAGGTAAAAATTTAAGATTTTATGGAACAGTAGTGTCCCAACACATCCCTGAATTAATGGGATTCTCGGATGTCAAATGTTCATATCCCAATAGTATTTCTTAGTAACACTTAGGTCGAAAAAATGTCATTTTCGAGGTTGCGCCGCATGGACATACCATTGCTTACAAAAACATTACTAATTTATTTAAAAATAAAATTTATGAATTGTGATTTATTATATAGATAGAAAAGATGATGATAACTAGATACTAGATATTTTGAAATTCATTCATGTACCTAAAGCGGTTTTAATTTTATGGCGCTAGTCCACGAACTTTTTGATATCCCCTCGTATGTTTGTCATGCTATGATTCATTTATGGAAGAGTAGCTTCTTAAGAAATCTAGACACTCAGATGGCATTCTTTGCAGTGTTAACTCACTGATAAATGACACTTGTTTCCATAAATAAAATGGAGACAGAATATTAAATATTCCGCTATTAACAATAATAAAAAAATGAAATCATACTATTTCAGGAATCACTGTCTAGTTTGTTTGGTATGCCAGGGCATCAACGACAGTTGGAAACGTAGGATAATGTGCGTAGTGAGCGAATTTGCAAATGATTTGTAAAGAAGAAAGTACGGTATGAGCAAAAATCCGCCCAGTCCCAAAATCTAAAGAAATTGTTCTTCAAACATGTCTAGAATGACCACTTCCTAAGTCATTTTAATTTTTGTTATTATCTCAAACCATTTCTCCAAGAGAGCTCTTTAAATATATGTAGTTTTCGTAAGAAAATAACGAAATGACGTTATGACGTCAACTTGACGTTATCGGATTTTGGACGTTTTAATCCCGATACAGCGCAAAATAAATTGAACTGAAAAAAAAAAAAATAAGATATAGCTTATTCGTCTGTTACCTTTGTGAGATTTCTTAAAATGTGGAGCGAGTTTAAATTTCGCTGAATTTAAAGATTTATTTTCTTTACTGGAAATATTGTTGGTCATTGATTTTGCTACTTTTTCCGAGAAAACGATTCATTAAGAAAGTCAGTGGAACATAATTTTTAGCTTGAAGTCCATTATTCCAATTTTTTGCTCACGATTAATTCTTTCATACTATATACATATACATATTATTCAAAAATTATATTTATTACACTTATTCATCATGTGTACAATATGAAAAAATCGTCAAAACCCCAAAACAATCGCTCCACAAAAAAATACCTCAGTATACATTCTCCCTTATAATGTATAGTGGGGTATTTTTTTGCGGAGCGATTGTTTTGGGGTTTTGACGATTTTTTCATATTGTACACATGATGAATAAGTGTAATAAATATAATTTTGGGGGGAAAAATGCCCAATATTTTCTGTTAATTTTTAACTCCTACGGTAGATAGGGACATATTTCTGCGACCAGCTCCCTGGAATCCCTTCAGTTCACCATAATGACGAAGTGAGATAGGAAAATTGTTAAGTTAACCTGTTCTGTAAATAGGATCCTATAAATCTACTTTCGATTTAATGAAAAAGTTAATATAGGCAAATTTTCGATTAATTATGTCAAGTTAATGTTGTAAACTATTCCTCTATGACGTGTAAGAAGTGAATTAAATATTTATATACATTACTTACTGACACCTTCAAGTACAGTGACTGGGGAAAAGACTGTGCAAACAACCGTCACAATTTGTTTACAAACATTAACGCATTATCTAAATTCTAGTTTCGTTTTATATTTACTTCTCTCTCTCTCTTTCTGGGGTCCCTAATGTTCATATATAAATAACTATGATATTTATGGCCACAACATTTTATTCTGATGGATTATTTTTGTGGCAAAGATTGATTGATTGTATATTGTATGACGTCCCTCTTGAGAATTTTTCACTCATAAGGAGACGCTATGGAGCAAAGGAAATAGACTATAAATGCACCATAAATACGACCTTTTCATGTCAGTGGTATTTTCATCGTTATTTCAAAATAATATGGAACATTTATTACTCCTTTATGAAAATTGTTCTCTTGGCAAACTTATGCCTTTATATTATTCATGGAAAACTAAAGATGACAGATCCTTTCTATATCTAAAAATAAGTGTTGCGTATACTGTCTTTGACATTACGTACTTCTTAATGTAACACTCTTTCTCCCCCCAACTCGATGCAAATAAAGTCGGGAATGGCCTAATTGTACGTATGTAAAATAAATTTGTTTTTTCTCTAATTTTTACAATAATTAGAAGTAATTTAATGTAAATTCGATACCCCTACCCAGTTTGTCCTTTCTTGACATCAACGTTAATAAAAATTTACAAATTGCTTAGTAGTAGGAATGCTTTGTATCATTAACGTTAAAAAGATGGAAATCCTCAATACCCGACAAAATGATTTTTTCACTGAACCCCTGTGAAATTAGATTGTTACTCGGGTAATTTAAGGACCCCCTCATCTTGTTTGATAAGTATTTAACGTTTTCTTCAAAATTATAAGACATTAAAATTCAGGAACAACAAGAGACTACAATACATGTAAAATTTTAAATGTATATGCTTTCGAAGACATGTCTAATTTGATTTAATATATAGGAACAACAAGAGGCCCACGGGCCTTATAGGTCACCTGAGTATCATTTAACAACTTGATCAGAATTACGAAGAGAAAATGCACTTCCACTTTATAACCAGTTGTGCACTCCATCCACAGGAACCACTGACCCTAGGGCCACATATTTTAAAATTTTTGAAATGTTATCATAAATTTTATTTCGTCATAAATGATTAATACCAAAGAGAAGATTTCAAAGCATAAATTTATTTTCAGAATATGTTGTCCCCCAACCCCCGATTACCCTGAGCCAAGGGGTAGGGAATTAACCATTTTGCTAGATGCACCTTTCTTCGTCATAAATATATAAACTTACATTATTGGCATAATACCCAGGTGCAAACGAAAAAAAATTGAAAGAATTTATATATTTTAACTATACATGTATAATCAAAAGATCCCCCTTTATACCAAATGCAAAACCCCTGACCCAGTGGCCATAAAATTCACAAATTTGGTTGAGGCGCTCTCGCTCATTATAACTATAAACTAAGTTAGTTTATTTAGTACCCAGGAGCAGAGAAGATTTTCAAAGAATTAATGTATTTTCACCATAATAATCAATCAAGGGAGTCCCGCCCTAACACCAGAACCCCTGACCTGGGGCCATCAAATTCACAATTTTGGAAGAGGCACTCTTGCTCATTATAACTATGTACTTACTTAGTTTATTTAATACCCAGGAGCAGAGAAGAAGATTTTCAAAGAAACAGTACATTTTCACTATATAATCTACATGTATATAGCCCCTCCCCTTAACACCAGAACCTCTGACCCTGGGGCCATAAATTTCACAATTTTGGAAGAGGCACTCTTGCTCATCATAACTATGTACTGACTTAGTTTTGGAGCAGAGAAGATTTTCAAAGAAATAATACATTTTCACTATATAATCTATATAACCACGCCATAACCCCAGACTCTGGGGCCATGAATTTCACAATTGTGGTAGAGGACTTAATGCTCATTACATTCTTGCCAACAGTTTGACTGCTTGATGTCCTGGAGTAAAGAAGAAGATTTTTAAAGATTGCATTAATATTAATGGTTTTGCCTCACCCCCAAGGGGCCGGGATCATGAAATTCACAATTTTTGTTCCCCTTCATCCATAAATGTTGTATACCAAATTTGGTTGAAATTGGTTCAGTGATTTTAGAGAAGAAGCTGAAAATGTTCAAATGTTAACGCACGACGACGGACGAAAACGGATAGCATTAGGTCACCTGAGTGACCCAGGTGACCTAAAAATGGTTCAATACCAACCTTCTGGAAACAAAGTCATGCTTTCTTCTGGCCTCACTCGAAGTTTCAATTGATCTACAGTTTGGTCATGTGAATGACTGGAAGTGTTTGGATAAAATAAAAAATAAAAAGAACAAAACTTGAATTGCTAATACATGTACAAGACACCATTCCAGAGCAAAATTGCTACTATAATTCATATATGTTTTGTGCAGAGTTGAGCTTTGCATGGAGATATGTTCTTGACTGTTCAGATATCCCGTGCAATTTGCTTGCGTATACATGTAAAATATCGACGTGTGGTTTGTCTATAGGTGGTAGGGTAAACTTGATCGCGAGTCGAACAAATTTTTATCGCCTTATAAAATAAAAGATAGATAACTTTTGCTGAGTCTTCTTTTTTTTCATTATCTATAAGTTAGAGTTATCTTTCGTTTGTTGAACTCTTCTGTTCTAGAGTCCAAGGTGCCGAGAAGTTTCAAGGTAAACTTTCTGAACTATCAATGTCATTAAAGTTTCAGTCATTGATTTTTTTCAGCAAATGTACAAAAAGTAAACAAGTTTGAATAAATTGAATACTTTTTAAAGCTATTTTACTCTAGTTTTGAATGCACAACTTACAAATAAAACACCTAAAGGTCATTCATTTTAGATAGCCCAAATGATCTTGAGTCGAACACCAAAAATGACCGAAAGTCGAACAGTGTTCGACTCCAGATATATGCTTCAAAATATATAGAAGTTGATCTAGCATACAGACCTAATATTGGATTTTTAAAAAATTATATATAACAATAGTTTGTTTACTGTATATCAAAATGTAAAAATGAATGTTTAAACAAATATTTTATATTTCAAATCGACTGTCAGGAATGTTATAGAGGCAAAACTTTTAAAAATAAATAAACAATACATACGTTTGTTTTTACTACAACAGGACTTAAATTTGAATGAAAAAAGTACTAGGTTAATTATAATTGAAGAAAATATCGGAGTTACGCAATATTAATACTCTGGCAATCTTAAACTTCTTAAAATTTACAAACACTACTAAATAGGATGAGGAACATTGTCATCAAAAATCTGTTTGCTGTTGGAATGCATCACCACGGAGGAAGAGAGCTACCTATAGAAACACCCATGTTTTGTTCCCCGGAACCTATTAACAGATGGGACCCAAAGACCGTAGCTATCTACCACGACAGGAATATGGCACACAAAGCAGCATATTTAAAGAGATCAGACGCTGCTGTTGTGTTTGAACTGTTTCAGAAAGGCGTTATGAACGGACACTGTTATCTAAAAGCTAAGGGACCTGCACTGTTGAAAAGATATCGAAGAGATCAGGACCACAGCAGAGGATAAACATTGGATTTAAATGCGAACATGAAAAAATAGAAATCGTTAAAACTCATTTGCAAGGTCTCCCTTATGTTTCATACAATTTCTAATAAAATCTCGGTAACTGTTTATGATTTTTTCCCTCCTCATATAAAAAGACGGGCAACTGAACAAGCCAAGAAAAATGTTTATGGTTTAATATATATTAGTGAACAATCTCATTAATCTCACAAGTGTTAAAATGATACATAAAATAGCATGCACCTACTAAAGAGGGCAAAAATGATTTAATAGTTTATAATATTATTAAGGAATAAATTTAATAGCAACCCAAGTTATACTCTATAACCTGCAGCTATGGGTTGGGGCAGTTTACGCTATATAAACCAGGTTATAGCAGTATAACTTTGGGTGCTATATAATTTATTCCTTTTAATTCAATTATAAAACAAGAAAAGTTCTCTCTCATAACGCCTTCCGACTTTTCATGTTTTAAACTAACGTCAAGCGGATTGATACGTTTTTGAAGTAAGTCATTGTGACGTAGGCAAACCAGATTAAACAATTTAGATTAATCTTTCATCCAATCAAATGAAGCGCTACAACCAAAATTAAATTATTTTTGGTTGCAACGCTACATTTGATTGGATAAAAGATCAATCCATTTGATGTAAATTTTAAATATGAACAATATGAAGGTGTTTTTAAGAGAGAAATTGTCTCATTTTATATAATTAACAATTGGAAATTAAATTATACGGAATGAATTAAATAGCAACCCGAATTCAACTGCTATAGCCTGGATTGGGCAGTTTGCGAAGTGGTTTATAAAGCGTAAATTTAAACTGTTCCAACCCAAGTAATAGCAGTATAATTTGGGTTGCTATTTAATTCATTCCTTAAAGAAATATGGTATCATTTAAAAACATCTATCAGGTTATATTTTCATTCGGTGTAATTTAACAATTGAAACTATTGCAGGATAATCACATCACCGGCCTGTGCGGGCTATAATTTTTTCCGCAATGGTTGCAACCGTAAATTTACAACAAAAAAAAAAAATGAAACTAAACTTTGAACCCTTAGGTGATTTACTTGAAAATCTTGTAATCCACTGCTGAGAAATGGGTTTTTCACAAGACGGTTGAATGTTTATTATACACAACCATATTTAAAATTTTATTGTAAATGTCCAAAATGTTATCAGTTAAAAGTAAGAAAAAAAGAACAGGACCTATCTATAGGAACTGGACAGAAGAGGCAATGTCGGCTGCCGTACCTGATGTTCAGCAGAACGGAATGTCAATTCGGAAAGCTGTCGCAAAGTATTCGGTTCCACCGACAACTTTGAAAAACCGTACCACTGGAAAAATTCAACAAGAGGCAAGGTGGGGTGGTGCCCCTTTATTGTCACAGAAAGATGAGGAAGGACTTTTAGAGATAGCAAAGAAGAGAGCTGATCTGGATGTCGGATATTCTACGCACAATTTCTTAAGATGTGCGTCCGAACTGGCGAAAAGAAGGGGGACAGAATTTAAGGGCCCAGTGCCGTCAGAGATGTGGTGGAGGCGATTAAAGCGACGCCACCCAGAGTTTACACTGAGAACACCCGAATCCACCAGTGCTCTTCGTCATCAGGGGATGACAACAGAAAGAGTCAATAAATTCTTTCCACTTTAGGTGACGTTTATTCAGAAAACCAACTTCTCAACAAACCGATGTCCATCTGGAATATGGATGAGACAGGGATAACGATGCCTCACAAACCTGGAAAGGTTATTGCTCAAAAGGGTGCCAAGACAATTCACAGAAAAGCAGGGTCGCAAGAAATGGTTACAGTTATAGCCTGTGCCAACGCAAGTGGAACCACAATTCCACCCCATTTTATAATGCCAGGGAAAACAAAACGGGCTTTACAAGGATATGGGATAGAAGATATTTCAAATGAGTCTGTACTGAAAGACGCAAAATTTTCAGTATCTGAGAGTGGTTGGACGAAGGATGGCATTGCCCGTCTATGGTTCGAGCAGACATTTTTGCCAAACATTGGATTAGAGAGACCACAATTGAATTACTTATATGCGATGGCCATGGGTCTCATAACAACATTGAATTCATAGAGATAGCACGATCGAACAATATTGTGGTGATAGAGCTACCGAGCCACACCAGCAATTGGACACAGCCGCTTGACCGTTCCTTCGTTACGTCTTTGAAATCTGGATGGAACCAAGAAGTGGATTCTTTCATCAGCACAACTGGAGTTGCTGTGGGACACCTCCAGTTTCTGAGGGTATTTGAGAAAGCTTGGTCTGCAGCTACAAAGAAATCCAATATTGTATCTGGATTTATGGCGACGGGAATATTTCCTTTAGATCCGAACATGATTCCGGCAGAGGCCTTTCTTCCCTCAGTATTATACAGAGATGAGCCTGTCGCTCATACGAGGGGTGATCAAAAAGTTCACAAACTATCTCTATATCTACAAAACCACAATTCAGATTAGAATGAAATTCGGTACACACATAGCCATACAAAAGGTCAATAAATAGCATATGCTGAATAAAGTTTCTCTCCTTGTTTGTGACGTCCAGTTTCTGAGGATATTTGAGAAAGCTTGGTCTGCAGCTACAAAGAAATCCAATATTGTATCTGGATTTATGGCGACGGGAATATTTCCTTTAGATCCGAACATGATTCCGGCAGAGGCCTTTCTTCCCTCAGTATTATACAGAGATGATCCTGTCGCTCATACGAGGGGTGATCAAAAAGTTCACAAACTATCTCTATATCTACAAAACCACAATTCAGATTAGAATGAAATTCGGTACACACATAGCCATACAAAAGGTCAATAAATAGCATATGCTGAATAAAGTTTCTCTCCTTGTTTGTGACGTCACAATGTGAAAATGACGTCACTATTTAGGTCACTTGTGACGAAAAATGGTTGTCTCAGTCGAACTCGTTCAACAAAGGACTGTACAATTTATTGTAATATCTTAGAAATCTCTCTACAGTATTATATAATAATTTGTACACAGTTTATTGAGATAAATGAGTTCCTATAAATTCAATTAATGATTGGATTAATCGTTTTAGTGAAGGAAGGCTGAGGGTTAAAAATGATACTTGTCATCTTGCCCAGTAAAAGCAAGTTTGAAAAGATATGTATTTTTAATTGTCGCATATCTGCGGTGATTTTCTTTGATCTTTCTGTGGTGATATATCCCATATCACATATGCGATCATACTTTCCACGCCCCTTCTTATATCACACTGCAGGAGGCAGAAATCAGGTCATGAGAAAAAAAACTGATTTTATTTCACAAGTTCATAACCACAGAAAAATGAAAATGTTTAGCTATTTCTTAGCCTTTAACTAAATTAAAATACACGTATTCAACTCGGTTTAAAGTTCCCAGTCGTTCAAAAGATTAATCCATTTTGAAAATTTTTGAAAATTATGGTAAAATCTCGAAACTTTTTATCGTTAAACTCCTTGCTATTTGTTTCTGTGATTTCATATATGTCGAATGCCTGGCTCAAAAATAAATCGTCAAAATAAGAACTCAAAGTCAAATTCACTTAGAACGTCCGACATGGAGAGCTAGCTTGAAATGAATCTTTTTTTTTTTACAATTG
Source organism: Saccostrea glomerata (assembly GCA_003671525.1). NCBI lineage: Eukaryota > Metazoa > Mollusca > Bivalvia > Ostreida > Ostreidae > Saccostrea > Saccostrea glomerata. Next base: position 13,027 of record PRKT01001330.1, on the reverse strand, counting down.
AATTTTGACACTCTCAATGAAATTTACGTCATCAGACATGCAACAAGTTGCTTACATCATAGATGCCTCGTACTATTGGTTATATCGTTTTCATGGGGCGTGGAAATCTCGGGCGCTCCGTGCCCTCGATTTCCACGCCCCATGAAAACGATATAATCAATACTACTCGGCTTCTATGATGTAACCTATACTTAAGCAATTTGCTATCAAAGACCTCCAATTAGCACTTTGAAAAATAGTTGAATATTTGAACAATGATATAAGTATTAAATACCTAAGATATCGTTTACTTTAGATTTTAAATATTAGATATGATAAAAAGGATGCACCCATTCTCTATCCACCTTGAATAAAGGTCTCTCCTGAGACAGAAGATTTGTGTTTTAATGGTCGCCATGCTTATTTTTGGAAAGGATGTTATTATCCACCCATTCTGTTGCCGAGATATGACCATTTCTGACAAATTAACTGTTCTTGTCATAAAAATTAACTCACATGGAAAGAAATATAAAACTCGGAAAAATCTTTTAACTTTTGTGACAGAACGCTACGGAGGGGGTCACGTGACCGCCAATATCACGTGATTCGCGCATGCGCAGAACGGTGGTTGATGTGCATTAAAATCGGGGAGGATTAATTTAAAATATAATCAACATTAAAACCAAATATTGTTTCTTGTATGGAAGTTATTCAATTAGTTTGCGAACTTTTTGATCACCCCTCGTACCAATGGTCCACCTTCTTGTAACTCTGCTGAGACAATCACCATCGCTCAAACACCAGACTTGGTGCCATCACCATATGTAGATACAGATACACCGGCTGTAGCAGACACAGCTCCTGATGTAAGTGACCACACGCTAATACAGTCTATAGGCTCCTCACAAACACCGATGCTACCGTTAGACCCAATGTTGGATGCCAGCTCAGATGAAAGCTTCTCTGCTAGTTTTGAGACAATCAACAATATATTGTTAACGGTACCCATACAGGAACCTGTTACAGATTTGCCATTGATGATACGTCCTGATGGAAGCCTCGAGTTAACAGGAATTTCTTCGGGCTTAGAAACTAGGATTGAGGAACATGTGGAAAATCATCTTGGAAGGAGCAACAGATCTGATTTCGTCTCTGATATTTTTGCAATCCCTAAGGTGATAAAAGATTCTAAAAAACGAAAGCAGAAAGTCAGTATTTCGTTATAACCTCAAATGAGGCTTTCGAAGAAAGAAAGAAGAAGGAAGACGAAAAGAGAGAAGCAAAACAAATTAAAGAAGAAAAAAGAATTCAGACAGAGAACATGAAGAAAATGAAAGCAGCAGAAAAAGAGAAAAAAATGAAAGAGAAAATGTCGAGGAAGAAAAAAAGCTTAAATCACGCAAATACTAAAATTAAAATTTGTTTACATGTACTTATAAAATCATTTATAATGACATATTTTCGAAGAACCAAAGATCTTGTTAAAATAAAAACTGTCACAATAATTAATATTGGGAAAAACTATATTGGAAAGGAAATTTATTAAATGTTATGTCTACTTATTATATATAATGTCTGGGAAAGTAGTTTTCAATAACAAATATGTGCGAATAAACAGAATAAATGGCGTTCGACTTCAAATTAGGCTTTCAGAAATGTTGACGGCAACTGAAAAAAAAAAACCACGAAACATGCCAAACTGAAATAAAATATATTTATAAAGAGAGAAATAAAATATAGCCATAGAAAAGCCGTGGATGTTGGGAAATTGTCTAATGTACAATTATATGACGTTAATAAGTCTTCCTTGATATTAAAATATTTTATCTGAAAATCAAATCAAAATGTTTAGTATGAATCAAAATTTATCTATAAGAGAAAGATAAGAGAGATTTTTTAAATTAAAAAAAAAAAATCACTTCAGAAATATGTCTATTTATTATAATGTCATTAAAGCAGTATGAGCTGCAACTTTGATGTCCGAAATTTTAGTTGCAAAATTGTAATAAATTATTTCAGTGAGAGACAAAAATTACATTTAAAAATTTTCTTTTGTTCGTATTTGTGATTGAAGAACTATTTATAAGCTTTGATTGAAGCAAAATTACATTATTGTCGTCCTGTACAATATTGATTTCTCACATAATACTATATATTCGATTGTACAGAAGTCTTTCCTCAGAAAGAGTTTCATACATTTTTTTTAGTCTAATTCATCACAAAGGTTTAAATTACATACAGATTTATTATAATAACACATTTTAAGAGCAAATTAAAAATCTCAAAAATGCAGCTCATATTGCTTTAAAAGCAGTTCCCACCAATAAATATGCAATTTGTGCTACTCAGAATAAATGGCGTTCGACTTCATTTCTAGCTGTTAGACTTCTGGTCGAACGTGATCTGTGTTGTCAATCTTGACGGTGAATATAAATAGGCGTTCCAATAGTTTGTAAGTCATTAAGGATGTTTGCATTAAGGCCGGTATACACGGTAAGATTTGTATTATAGTACAAAATCTTACTGTGTATACACTCTTAATACAGTGTATCGTAAGATTTTTCGAATCTTATAAAACTGTATTAAGAATAGAGCATTGCTCTATTTCTTAATACAAGTCTTAACTTACCTATCACTTTCAACCAATGAAATGTAATGACACTAGGGGTCATCCTATTTTTGTCATTACTAAAAAAAAGTACATGGTAAATAATAATGGTGGACTTTACAAGTAAAGGCATTTAAAAATTCGTGGCTTAATAGGAAGGAGAAAAGGACTTGTGGTGGAATATTAAGCAGTGCATAGTACGATGAAAGACACTGCTATCAGAGCCTCATCCCCTATTTTTATTACTTTGACAAAGAGAGAAATATGGCGGGGAAAACACGTTGGAATACTAGTTTATTTACAATTTATAAGATATGTATTAGCGTGAGTACAGGAAAGTATTATAATACTTGCCTTATACTACAAATCTCATCGTGTATACCGGCCTTTAAAGACATGTATTCCTTATCTGTTGTACAGCATTTTGATTTGCGCCATTTTGTCCACATCTTAATGTAAGACCGATATAAGATTATGTTCATTCCGTGCCCCATAGCCACAGCAATTTTTAGTGTTCACACACTTGAATGGAAAAGTAAAATCTTCACTGTCAACTGTATTGTCTGGATCTTGCTAAAAAAGGAAGTTTTCAATAGTTTGTATTTGTAAGTGAGGATTCATTCTGAAAAGAATATAGATAACCTTTTCCCAAAACAATAGTAGATTTTGAGAGTTGGAGATTGCATATGTAGCATTAAATGAACTTCTCTTATGAATGTCTTGAACACTTTCCAAATGCTTTTCTACGACAGACATTATCTTTGATAAAGAATGAAACTCTCCTGATGTTTCAGTAGGTTCTTTGCTCATCTGTATTTTTTCGCTCAAAAATTGGACAATTTCTTGAACCGACAATTCTCTTGACATCAACAGTAATAACTTTATCGGGATTTAACATTCGTTTCGGAATGCGAGTGGTGATCAAAAAGTTCGCCAACTATATATCTACAAAACTACACAGTTCAGATCAGAATAAAATTTGGCCACTCCTATAGTCATGCACATGTTCTATAAAAAGCATATGAAAAGTGATTTTTTTCAACATCATTGTGACGTCACAATGTGAAAATGACGTCAATATGTAGTTGACTCGTGACGAAAAATGGTTGTCGCAGTCTTGCTCGAGCAACGAACGGCTGTAAAGTTTAACGTATAACTTGGGAATTCCTTTGAAGTACTATATAGTATCATGTAATAATTTGTACAAGGTTTAAAAAGATGACTTTCCAGACGTTCAATCATAAATGGGATTGACTGTCAAAGTGAAAGTAGGGAGATACTTAATTATGACGTTTGTTTTATAGCCAAGAGAAGGAAAGGTGGGGAGGAGTCTGGAGATGTGTCCTTTGTTGGGCAATTTGTAATGAAAGATTGCGAAGTTACAGCTGAAAAAAATAGTTGAATTTCTTAACAGCTATATTATTATATTATATTAATATTACTATATTGATATAATATTACTATATTATTATTATTAAATATGATAAAAAGAAGACCCCCATACTATATATCCATATCGGGTAAACGAAGTTCCTAAGACAGAGTCACCAAGATATTTTTCTAAACTGTTAATATCAACTTCTGTGTGTACCAAAAAAAAAATTCTGAATACGCCCATTGATAGATTGCATATTGTTTATCGTCCTTCTCGAGATTTTCTCACTCATATGGAGACGCCACCACTTGCCGGTGGATAGCTGCAAATTCAGTCCTATACTCGGCACTTAGGGCCATTGAGCAGGGAGGTATCTTTTTCGTGGTAGCACCTACACGGGACCCCGGTTTATAAGGTCTCATCCGAAGGACCGGTCTTCACGTCCCATGTCATTGAGATTCAAACCCGCGACGTAAGTATTGACTCGATCCTCGAAAGGAACAATATCATTTTTGGCTAGGTAGTTGACTATTCATCTTCGCTAGCTAAGATGTTGACTATTAACCATCCTTAACCCATTATTCCTCCTACTACGATGTAAAAAGAGTCTTAATGCTTCTCGAAGATGTTCTGGTACTCTTAACTCATTTTCTTAATGTCTAAGAAACTAGGTGAAGGAAAGTACAGTGTGATATGAGTACTCAACATCTCCATCAATCTTTCTCTTTGTCGCGCCGGTCCTTCGGATGAGACCGCATACACCGTGTCTCAGTATGTCCTGGCACGAAAAAGATTCCTCCCTGCTCAATGGCCCTGAGTATAGGACAAAATTTGCAGCTGTCCACTGGCATGTGGTGGCGTCTCCATATGAGTGAAAAATTCTCTCGAGGGACGTTAAACAGTATACAATCAATCTCTTTGTCGCGTAACTTGTCCGTACTTTAGACGAAATAGATAAACAACGTTGATTACATGAAGCGGAAGATAACGTGAAATTCCATTTATTGATGTCATTGGTAGTGTACCCTTTAAGGATATGCATGTCTTTACATTTAGAAAAAGAAGACGGAATGTGTAATTATCATTAGAGACCTCTTCGGACAACACAACTTGCTGAACTCCTAGTGATTTGGGTTTTTCGCGATTTGCAGTCTCTCGCAGTATGATACGAAACTAGATCCGGCCAAATAAAAAAAATGGAATATTTTTCACTGTAATCAATGAATACATTTGAATTCTGCAATGGCTAATGCAATTACCAGTGCGTTCAAGCTGTCAGGATTATATCCAGGAAGGCTTGATTTATAAAAACACTTTTTATGTTCACAAATAGCATTGCCGAAACCTTTGATTTTGTTTTCCGAACAGAACCTCTCAGGAGCGCTATTGTCCTGGATAAAAAAAAGTATCAAGTGTACATGGAAGGGCATTCTTTGGTTTTAGGCAACAAAAATCACAATTGACGAAATTATCACCAGGGAAAATAAGTGTCAAACTTTCCGGCGGGCGAATTCTGGAAGTCCAAATATAACAATGGCAATTGCTCAAACCTGAGCATGAGTGACAGATGGCTTAGATATAAGAACTCATGACGTGTACATGTAAATTGGTTACATTGACACATTTGGAGTTGCACAGTAATTAGCATCATTAATTGTTTGCATGGTGATTAAGTAATTAATTAAAAGTATATTTCAAAGTATCACTGAAATTACTTTTATCCGAAATCACAGATAATTCCCTCTTGCTTCGGAAAATGAGACGTCCTTGTCTCGACAATAACCGGGGACTGAATTAAGCGGAGCACTGGGTTGTTGGTTCCAGCAAGGAATGGTTGATGTAGGAAGCGAATTGATGTTGCTTGGTAACACGTTTGGTTGAGTTGATGGGCCTTTGTTGGTTGTTCGTTCGATTTTGGCTGCTTTGCAATTTTGATTAATTGTTTGTTGTTTAACGACCCTCTCGAGAATTTTTTCATTCATATAAAGATGCCACCACTTGCCGGTGGAAAGCTGCAAAATTTTCCTTTACTCGGCATTTACGGCCATTGAGCAGTGAGGGATCTTTTTCTTGCCAGCACCTACTGCTACACGGGACCTCGGAATATACAATCTCATTCGAAGGACCGGTCTTAAAGTCCCACGATGGGATTCAATCCCGCATAGTAAGGATCCACTCTTTACTCAAAGCTGACGCTCTAACCACTTGCCGTTGGAGAGCTGCGCATTTTGTCCAATACTCGTCTCTCAACGTCTTTGAGCAGTTACTGCGACACGGGACCTAGGTTTATACGATTTCATTTGAAGGACCGGTCTCCACGTCCCACCGCGATGGAAAGATCGACTTTTTACTCCACGACTTTAGAACAGACGCTCTATCCACTGTGCCACGAGGGCGACTCTCTTTAAGATATCACTGCGCCATCTTCTTTTGATTTGTCGTGTGTTGAGGATTTTATCGCGGTATGATTTTTGATAGAAACAATTTAAGTGAAATTTTATCTTTCTTGGGTGTTATCATAATAGGTAATATATTCTCTTTGTACTTCCGTTGCGTTTACCCTAGGATTTTTCAACGCTTTGACTGGAATGCTGTTAAAGGAGAAATTGTTGGATTCCTACGAGATGAAGAGTCAATCCGACTGGAGTGTCATACATACCCTTCTCTCTTATAATATATTGGTGGGTATTTTATTGTGGAACGCTTATTTTTAGGTTTTCACAATTAAGTATCTATTGTTGATTCAAACGGAGAGATACAGACATACGACATAAATGAACTTATTGTCAAGGCCATTAAAAGTCAGGCATTCATTGGGGCATTTGCTCCTCTGATTGTATGTGCTATTACTCCTCACATTCAACCGATTGTTCAAATAAGATCAATCAAAGAACGACAAAGAGATATTGAAGACCAAAATGAAGAAATAAAAATCTTAAAAGAGAGTAACACTGAACGAAACCAGAAGGTAGAGGAATTAGAATGTTGTATATTGGTTAGACAACCTTGAACAGTATGGTCGCAGACCATCATTGTGCTTCCATAATGTCCCTTTACCAAACCCAGGTGAGGATGGGACAATGTAGGTAATTGACACAGACTCCATCGTCATCCATTTGGAATGGGTGTTACCATTACTGGGCTGGAAAACATTTGAGCGTCCGACAACAACTTGGCAACATGAGATTCTACTGCAGGTATGTCTTTTTCTCGGAGTGCAACGAAATATAGTCCGACGAGTCTTGCTGATGTTGGTTTTTTTTGCTTAGTTAACATTATGCGTTTCTTTTTTGTTGAGTATATATTTTCGCACAGGACAAATTGCACACTATTACACCCATTCAACCTCTCACACACACAAGAGAGTCACTATATTCTCTCGAATTCCATTGCGAGGGGATAATCAATAATATAGTAATTAAGAATGTATCATTAGAAACATATGCACGGTTAAGTTTTGAATTATTTTATAATGTCAACAGACTGTGGAATGCATCCGATTGTAAGGGGCGCTGACTCGGGTAGTTTGGAAAGATGGGACGCAATAGGAATCTACCGACAGATACATCTACAGTGTTACAAATATATTTTCAAGAAAAAAGGTTCAGGAATGCTCGGATGTTCTACAAATGGGAACTGGACAATAAATCTGAGTTGTGGTATGATAAATAATTTTACTTACTAAAAACCTTATATCAAAATAACCTCTTTTTACGAGTTCTAAGCTCAAGGAAGGAATTTTAGTATATCGACAGTTATAAATATAAAGAAGACGAGGGTTTTCTTATTAAAATAAATTTTTAATTAGAAAATATTAATATACATAGGAACTCAGCTAGATAATTAATCTGTGTATATTATCATGATATCTCTAAATGAACTTAGAAATACATGACATTTTATGCATAAAAATACTTTTAAAATATTTTCAACTGAGTTTATTTTGTTTCTTTGCTAGAAGTCTCTCTAGGATAGATACTTAAACCTTTAAATCAAAATAGATATCATCACATGTAACAGAATTCGATGGCAAGTTTTCCGCATTATACGTGAATTCTAAATGTCTGTTTATCTGACGAATACATATGTTAACACTTTTTAAAAAATCATCTCAAAATAACATGCAGTGGAATTTAGTTTGAGAGAGTATTTCAAAAGTAAGAAGTTGTGATCTATGAACTTATAGAATTGTCCGATTTTTTGTCAAAAGGTAGTTAATTGACAAAAATTTTTGATGCAGGATTCCATTTACAATATTGGGCTCTACAGTGTAATGATTTTCATTTCTCTTGTATATCTCCTAGAGTTTCAAGAAGTATGGGTACCCTTTGAGGGCAAGTTATATATGGTTCGTGCCGACAAACTTAAATGGCATGGTGCTAAGGTATGTCTAGAGTTCATATAAAACATTAAAAACTCTGAAACTTGTTATCTCTATTTCATTATTTTTTTTTTAATGTTTCAATGTTGTGAAAACGCGAGGGCGAGTTGTGTGTTAGCGTGACGACGTGTTATTAGCGCGACAGCGTGTTTTTTTTTCCTTCTAAAAGCAATGTTATTGATTCTTGAATGCAACATTGAAATATTGTTTGAAAAACTAATGAGATTTTTCTGAACGTACACTTGAGCTTATAGCGTATGCAATATGCAGCCCTTAACCACTGGAGTCAAAGGGTCCTTCACCTGAATATTTAAGCATACAAATCACATTATATTGTACAACGAGTTATACATGTAAATTCAGTTTTTTTCTCTAAAAATGTTCTGAAACTTGTTTTTATAGAATACATTGTAGTACCCCTTTTAATTTATGAAAAAAAGGGCATTTTATCTACTTTATTTTACTTACACATGTATGGACGCTCTAAACACTGCACACCTAAGTTGCATGTGCATTCGATCTACAAGAGATGTTTTCTCCTTCATGGGATCTTATCCAACCTCTGATTTTTCAAAAATCCTGTTTGCTGTGCTTCCGATTTGATATATATTTTTAAAGAGAATTTTGGGGTGATAATTCTGGCAAACTGCTGAAATCAATGCACAAATTGTTCGCAAAAGACTGAGAGGAGCTGGTATTCGTGTACGACTTCCGTACATTGGCAATCCACTAGCGCTGAGAGGTTGCAAAGGACATATGGATTGGTAAAGACGTATGCCTCTAGAATTTAGAGGCGACGACAATAACATCAACTTAACTTGTCAATTTGGAACATAGGACTTATTTGATTTCTATCAAAACATACTCTAAAATCACTTTTAAAATTTAGGTTTAAACTGAAAACTAAGATTATCATGTTTAATCTGAATGCGATTCTTCTTTTGTTGAGTATAGTTAGCATCAGGATCGATTGCCAAAGGTTGCCTTGGTCTATAGATACAAGTATGCCTTTTAAATGCGAACTCTTTTTTGCATTGTCCTTGTTTATGATTTTTTTTCTTTAGATTGATTTTAAGTGTACATTATTTAATCTATTAAGTCATGAAGCTATTTAATTTTAAAATCTGTAAAGATCTAAAAATAGTCAATTACTATCCAAGCATTCGGATACATATGGGCAAAAATATTTTTTGTCTATGTCTAATTATTACCTTGCCACCAGTTGCCCGCCTGGCGCACAAGTTATAGCGTTTGCTCTAGAGTCGCCAATTATGGCTTTGATTCTTAAAGCACGAGTTCGAATTCCAAGCGGAGACCGTTCCTTCGGATGAGACCTTAAAAACCGAGGACCCGTGTCGCAGTAGGTGCTGGCATGAAAAAGATCCCTTCCTGCTCAATGACCCCAAGTGGCGAGTTTAGGACAAAATATGCAGCTCTCAACAAGCTAGTGATGGCGTTTCCATATGAGTGAAAATTCTCGAGAGGGACGTTAAACAACATAACATTAGTCTAGAATCGCATTGTATGGAGTGGATCCTTAATCCACGGGTTCGAATCCCACTGCTTTAAAGATAAAACTGACCCTTTTGAATCCTATAATCTGGTATCAGTATAGAGACACAAAAAAATCATCTATTCTAAAAGGATGTCGCAGACCAATACAGGCGTGTCGATGTAAGTTAAATTCCCCGAAAAAGGACTTGAAACAAACTTACCTGATAGTATACATTCATAATTTCCAAGGGATTTTGGGATGCATTTTTCATCTATTTTGCACGATGCCTTCGAACAGGATCCTGTTATTTCCTGTAAGACATAAGATATTAAGTGAAGAATGAATTTCCGGGCAATATTTATTAATTGCAGTCATCAAAATGAAAAAAAATCCAGCTAGTTTTTTTTTTCAATATTTTGTACTTCTTATATATTCTGTTCTGTTAATTCAAATCCTGAGTGGATACAACCTTCATATGGGACTTTTGAGCTTTATTAACTTATAATACATTCACAATATGTTAAAAAGATGTTGATTTATTAAAAGGGCATGTTTTTTTCTTATTTGAACTAAACACTGTTATGATGCAATATTGTTTCTCTATATCTGTGAATTTATTATATCATCGCATCAGATACTGGGCGAATATACACTATAGTTCATTGTTGCGCATTCGAGTGCGCGGAAGGAATGTTGAGTTATTTCTTCCGAATCGATGTTGAATGCTGCTTTCAATAATAGATATGTTCTTTGCAGAAGGATGCTCCTTCGTGTCCCGTCCTTGATACACATGTATATAAGTGTCTGTTAGACATGTAATCCTGCCATTTTGCGTAAAATGATTGGAAACTTTGTTGAGCGAATAAAATCGTTTATAAGTTGATTTATTTTATGCGGAAAATTATTTTTTTGCTTAATTTATTTAATAAAGCTCTTTGTCCAAATTAAAGGTAACTCCTACAGAAATTGAGTATTTTATCAACTCCAATAATTATCTTTGACAAATATTTATATTTCAATATTTTCATTTCATAGGGTACAAATTTTAATCGAAAATCTACAAGATATAGAGACTGAGTAATAATCAATATACAAAAAGAGCTCAGTATTACAATGTAAATGAATTATGTATTGATACTTATTCTTATTGTCGGTAAACAGTTTTGAATTAAAGAAGAAAAATCGGATAATGCTAAACTACTTTCTCTTTAAAAGCTGTCCAACCTGATTTCCGCTACTCAGGAAATTGTAGCATGTACTTTGTGGATAGCTACGTTTTTAAAAATCCTTTAGTTATCATATCTGATAACAGGTTTTAAATATCCAGATCTATTATGCTATGTAATGTACTAAAACACATTACAGGAGATTTTTCTAACAACAATCGGAACACAGATAAAATTCGTGTTAAGGATTTAAGGGGTCCGACTCTAGTTTTCATTGCGCAATATTTCGCGCATCATAGTAAAATGGAGAGTATTTACTGTTTTAAAGCAACTATTTTCACTTGATAAATAAAATTAAACAAAATTAAGAAATTACAGGTTTAAAAATGAAATAACAATTTTATATAACTGAATTTTTAACCGTTTCGCAACTGATAGGTAGGTTGACGTCGTTATGGTGCGTTGTTCATACCACGAAAACAACGAATATTAAACCCCCACGAAAATTAGTGATTTCACAGTATTTGTTATTATTCATTATCATGATTATTATCATTTATTATATGCAGCAGTTTTACATACACTGTACTCGGATAGAAATATATAAACAGAATTTTTTTTGCAGAAATCGTCTTATATTTCTAGAGTGCCATTTAGAGACATTACATGATGAAATGAGCAGACTAATTCTCTAGCTGAGTTTGTGTGTTAAGTTCTGTTTTTCTAATTCTATCATTAAGAAAACCCTCGTTTTCTTTATGCTACATAATTGCTGATAGACTAATATCCCTCATTGAGCTAAGAACTCGTTAAATTTTATGTATATATATATATATATATGTTTTTCTACATAAAATATATATTATATATCATACCACAACTCAGATTTATTGTACGTTATATTATAAATCATACCACAACTCAGATTTATTGTCCAGTCACCATTTGTAGAACATCCAAGCATTCCTGAACCCTTTTTCTTGAAAATATATTTGTGACACTGTAGATTTATCTGTCTGTAGATTCCTATTGCGTCCCATCTTTCCAAACTACCCGGGTCAGCGCCATATATATACGGAGGCATTCCACAGTCTGTTTACATTCAAACATAATTTAGATTTAGCGGTGCATAAGATTTTTTAATGATACATTTATCAATATTGTATGTGTACTTAAAATTAGATTATTTCATATTTTAGGTGACTTTGCACGGACAAAGATGTGTTATTTAATTAATACCACAACAATATCATTTAATAGACATGTACAATGTACGGCAAGGGCATGTTTAATATTAATTCATGATTACAAACATTTTCATGTTTTTTGATTGCACTACATTTTGAATGCACAAAACTATGAAATGTACATTAATTTATTAATCATCCCCTCGCAATGTGATTTGAGAGAATATATAGTGATTCCCTTGCGTGCGGGAGGTTAAAAGGGTGTAACTGTGGGAGGTGTGTTGGAGAAGTTTGTCATGTAACATATGTAAGTGACATTATTTGCATAAGAAGCAAGTTCAAATGTCCATAATTTAAATGCATATAAAATGAATATTCTCTAAATTCCTAATGACATTCTGACAAGTCAAACTGCTATTAAATATTCGCAAAGATCTCAAAAAAGTCTATTACTTTCCAGGCGTTTTGATATATATAGACATAATAATATTTTTGGGACCCGTATACAGGCACAAAAAAGTTCATTTATTCTAAAAGCCTATTGCTGGCCAACAAGGCCTCTTATTTTGAGGGTAAAAAATAACTGAAAAGAATTTGCAACAAACAAACTGACCTGATAGTTTACACATATGATTTCCAAGGGAAAGTGGAATGCATTTTTGATTTTCTTCGCACTTTGCTTCCGAACAAAATCCTGTTATTTTCTGTAAGACATAAAATGTTAAGTGAGTCATAAATGCCCAATATTTATTTATTGCATTCATTGAAATAAACTACAGAAGCTCGTAGGCAAGCGGGAGTTAAAATATTATTTTGATTGATTGCAAATATCCAGC
>PRKT01001329.1:49373-98319 GCA_003671525.1 Saccostrea glomerata | reverse complement strand
ACGAGTGTTTGAATTTACCATGTTAAATATATTGATAACATTTAGCCCAAATATAAGAAACAATAATATTAAATCACTGAATTAAGCTTTATTTTATTTTGATATCACAACCACGTAAAAGTTTTTAACATAAAATCATACGGAAAGAAATTTCTTGAGATATTTAGAACAGTCAGTAATTTAATGATGAAAATGATGGTTTGTTTCATTCTACATAATCTATTCAAAATCCCTAACACATGAAGTAAACATGTTTTGTAGGAAGAGCGAGTGGAAAATAAAATAAGTATGAAGACGAGTTTCTTGTTTGTTTGATTTTTGCACACTAGTAAGAAACAGACAGGAAGCAGCAAGTGAAGACAATATAGGCTAGTGTTCACGGTACAGTTTACATGACCCATAAAATATAAGAGCTAGGTCGAATACCGTACATAATGAATATCCCTGTTCCCTAGTTATAATTTTTAAGATGTCCTTATACAACGTCCATACGATTGATTGATTGATTGTATATTGTTTAACGTCCCTCTTGAGAATTTTTCACTCATATGGAGACGTCACCGTATGCCGGTGAAGGGCTTCAAATTTAGACCTATACTCGGCACTCAGGGCCATTGAGCAGTGAGGGTTCTTTATCGTGCCAGCGCCTACCGTGACACGGGACCTACGTTTTTAAGGTCATATCCGAAAGACCCGTGACTTTCACTTCTGATGCCGAGCGCTTGGCGAAGGAACAGTCACTACCTATTTTTACGTCTAAGGTTTGACGCGGCGCCGGGAACGAGAATCGAACCCGGACCTCCCGATCACGAAGCGAACGCTCTACCACTAGGCTACCGTGAACGGTACGTCCATACGAAGAAATAGGTGAAAAATGTATTCATAATTTTTCATAAAAGTTAGTATCAAAATATTTAGATGTGTAAAACTGTTCATTTAATCTCTTCATGTCTTATCACGAATTAGCATTTAAAAGACATTGTAACCTAAAAAAAACAATTTCATTTATACATATATACAAAGTCTGTAGCGCCCCAACTGTCTCAATTTCAATATTTGAATCTAGATAGACAAAATTAGATAAAATTTATGCTGAATATGTTATTAAAGAGACATATTGTAATACAGAAAAAAAGTTGTTTGAAAAAAGTCTTTTTCTTAGCTTTATAGTGACATGAACACAGTTTTTATCTGTCTATCTAGCTAACTCTACAGGCTGTAATAAAAATTTATTTTTTGTAAGGTTAATCAAAAAAGAAGAAGTGGTCAAAACTTGATAAATTAAGGAATAGGATTTTAAACATCATATTAATAACCGCTTGTTAAACAAATGGAACTTGAAACTTATTTTTATATCTTCAAAATGGTAATGGGTCATCCACAAAGCGAAACATACTAACAAAGATTGTTTAAAGCTAGCCCTACATTAATTATTTTTTGTGAGGTTTATTTGGTTTATCTAAAAAAAAAAATTTGTCAACAATTTTTCTGATACAAAAGAGTGGTATGCCTCTCAAAGAAAACTCAACTTTAAAAACGCAAGTTTGCGTCATTGTGCAAGCTGTATCTTCCTGTCAATTGCTGTACGACAACACAGTCTAGTCGTATTATTTACGATTGAAAATTTCTTCGGAACAAATGATTAAAACCTGTGTTGTGTTCGAATAGTTTCAGAGAATGTTCTGCTCCATTTGATAACAAGGATATTTGTATGGCAATAACTTAACTTTGACGTTTGTTTACCAGTCGTATTCTGCTTCCTCATCATCTGTTTATGCGTCATATAAAAAAAGAGTTGTGCGTAGGGTCAGGATAAAGGTCAGACTTTGTTTCATTATTTCAAACAGTTGAAAATAAGATCATCATTATTTTGTTAATGTATATTTTCTATAATTTCGAGGAATTGATTCATGGTGTAAATTGGATGTCAGGTAATTTAATACCAAAATAAACATTCTTTGTTATCACAGTAAAACATTTGTTGTCTCTATGTAGCAAATATATATAATATAAAGCCAAAAACTTCATAGTTTTTCAATAAAAAAAAAATTATGCTCCCCATATACAAATTAGATAAAAATCATGAAATAGTACTATTGAATAATATCCAAAAAAATATATGAAGTATCCTTTTGTGCAGATAGACTATAGAAAGAAAATGTATTTAAGATGAAGAAACTTAGAATACCCCTTATTAATTGAATTTTAACGAAAACAACGAAAAGGTTACCATATATAAGTTGAAATATGGCTGACAAAATCTTAATAAATACTGTTTTTGGCGTTCTAAATGAAAAGTCTTTGGAAAAAATATATTTTTTAAATATACTAAAAAATCGTATCAAACAATCAAAAAAGACATTGAGAAGGGATGTTTTAGATTAAGTGAGAGTTTGCACTGGACGTTTATATTATTTTTACTGCGAGGCCTGGAATAGATAAGCAACCCAGACATTTAAATAGATTAAGAGATAAATTTTGGTCAATATTAGGTATAACTACAAGTATCAAATACATGGATAAAATTAAAAATAACATCTTAGAGGTGTGCTTCCTTCTTCAAGACAGAATGAGCTCCTGATGAACTAAAACTCTGCTAACATTTATTTTTAATGCTTTTAAATAATGGAAACGAAAGATAGCAAAAATAACCAAAAAAAATATTTCATTTAGTAATGATACCCCCCTTTAGGAGTTTTCATTTTAAAAATGTAAAAATTTGTTTGTATTTGAATTGGACCCGAATAATGGTACTTAAATATACTGAAGGCATGTGCCTCAAAAATGTAAAACTAATTTCTATCACTAAGTCAAGCATCATCTTATTTGATATCACAAGCACGTTAAAGTAAAAAAACAAAAAAATCATATGAAAATTAGAAAATTGTTAAAATAATTAGAAAATAAGTAACTACATAATAAAACGTTTTCATTGTTTCATTCTCCATAATTTATTCACTGTACTTACGAAGCATATATATAAACAAAGTAGGGAGGATTGGAGGAAAATAAAATATTAGCATGAAAAAATATATCCTGTTTTTATTACAAAATAATGCTCAGACAGGAAACAGGAAGTGATGGCAATTTATATTCACAATCATGTGACAGCTAACATGACCCATAAAAATTAAGATCTAGGTTTAATAGCAAGTATAATAGATATCCTTGTTATTTTTAATTCTAAGATATACCAATACGACGGTCATACGAAGAAATATGCGACTGATGTACTTTTATTATATTTATAAAATTTAGCATCAAAATATGTTCACATTTAAAACTGTTTATTTTGTCGACGTGTATAAAGTTTCATTCAATGAAAAAGACCTAGTTTGATGAAATAGTTACTAAAATTTTGAAATCAATATTAAACACATTATAACTAACAATTTTAAATATATCAATGTCTCCAATACACATGATATTTTGTTCAGGCCCGTAGGAATCACTTTCAGTTGGAGGGGGGGGGGGGCAGTAATACATGTTTAGATGGCGGGAGTACCATCAACTATCAAAAGATCCCCGACAAGTAAAACCTTCATCATAAGATGTTTTTATTGAAGGACAAAAACCATATAATAGCTATGTTTCTACAGTATATTTAGGTCTTTCAACCTTTCTGTGGAAAGACCTATTGAAAATGTTCTGTGTATTATTATTATTAGGTCTTCCCACCTTTCCGTGGAATGACCTCTTGAAATGCTTGTTTCTTTTTATTAGGTCTTTCCACCTTTCTGTGGAAAGACCTCTTGAAATGCTTCTGTTTCTTTTTATTTTATTTCTCACCTTAGCTTTTGAGACTGTAAGACTTATCGAAAAACTTTTTAGTTCATGATACTGGATATTTAAAGTTATTCCGAAAAACGACCCCGTATGTTTTAACTTCGACCCCTTACGCAGTTATTGGCCCTTTCACCGTTAAGCTTGTTATCGCTACTCCTCAGAAACCGTAAACCGTAGAGATAAAAAAACCTTCACCATTGTCTTCAACTTATTTAGGAGACTTTTCAATCTATTCATTGCGAAAGTTTTCTTTGACCCCTTGAATGAGTAACTGCCCCTGAAAGTTTATAAATTTTACAAAAAATAAAAAATTTTCAAAACGAAAAGTCGTAGAGACATGAAACCAACTGCATAACATTCAATGACCTTTTGCCTTCAAATTCATTTCAAGGTCAAAGGTCAAGGTCATTCCAAATATGAGAAATAAATTTCTCTTAATAGCTCTTATGTCCTCAAACATATACGATCTATTTTATGTCTATAATATGTACTTTTGAAACTCTTTAGAAGATATAAATCTTGGCCCCTAAGATTGACCCTTTTAAAAGTTGTTGCCCCTTGTGCTAAAAACCCTTGTTATCGCTACTCCTCTGAAACCGTAAACCGTAAAGATATGAAACCTTCACCAATGGCTTTGCCTAATTATGGAGACTCTTCAATCTATTCATTGCAAAAGCATTCGGTGATCCCTTCAATGAGTTATTGCCCCTGAAACTTTTTGAATATTACAAATAATTAAAAATTTTCAAAACGACAAGTCGTAGAGACATGGGACCAACTGCATAAGATTCATTGACCTTTGACCTTCAAATTCATGTAAAGGTCAAAGGTAAAGGTCATTCCAAAAATGGAAATTTAGCTTTTTTTATATCTCTTTTGTCTTTTAACATATACTTGATGTCTATGCATCATTAATATGTACTATTAAAACTATTTCAAAGATTTCACTCTTGTCCCCTAATATTAAACCTTTTAAAGAGATTGCCCCTTATGCGAAAAACCTTGTTATCACTAATCCTCCAAAACCGTAGACTGTAGAGACACCAAACCTTCACTAATATCTTAAGGGTCTTTAGGCCTTACTTCACTGTATAAGTGCAAATGGATATGAATTATTGCCCTTTAAGTTCTTTGTACTTACTATTAAACCTTATAACTTGAAAACTATAAGACATAGAAGCATGGGGGCAACAGCATTGTGACCCTTGACCTTGAATATTTTTTCAAGGTCAAAGGTCAAGGTCATTCATTTTTTTTTAATTTTCATTTTTTTTTCTATGCTTTAAGAGAGTTCTGGTTTCTTTTTCATGGAATTTAATTTTTAGTAGTCAGGTATCAAACAAATTTAAAATTCAAAGAAGGTGGAAAGACCTCTTATTGTTCTGTGAACAATAAGTCAACTAGTTTTATTTCTTACCTTAGCTTTTGAGACCGTAAGACTTATCGAAAAACTTTGTAGTTCATCATATCATATATTCATCATAAAAAAGGTGGAAAGACATCTAATTGTTCGAGAACAATAAGTCTACTAGTTAGGTCTTTCCACCTTTCTGTGGAAAGACCTATTGAAATGCTTATTTAGTCTTTCCATCTTTCTGTGGAAAAACCTCTTGAAATGCTTATGTTTTTTATTATTTATTTTCTCACCTTATGTTTTGACACCGTTATACTTATTGAAAAACTTTATAGTTCAAGGTACTGGATATTTAAAGTTCTTCTGAAAAACGACCCCCCCCCATGTTTTAACTTATACCCCTTATGCAGTTATTGCCCCTTTCACCGTTAAGCTTGTTATCGCTTCTCCTCCGAAATCGTAAACCGTAGAGATGCAGAACCTTCACTAACGTCTTCAACTAATTTAGGAGACTTTTCAATCTATTCAGTGCAAAAGTTTTCTTTGATCCCTTGAATGAGTAACTGCCCCTGAAAGTTTATAAATTTTATACAAAAAAACTAAAAATTTTCAAAACGAGAAGTAGTAGAGACATGAAACCAACTACATTAGTTTTTTTTTATCTTTGACCTTCAATTCATTTCAAGGTCAAAGGTCAAGGTCATTCCAAATATGAGGAAAAAATTTCTTTTAATATCTCTTATATCCTTAAACATATACTATTCATCTTCTGTCTGTAATATGCACTCTTGATACTCCTTTTAAGATTTCATTCTTGTCCCCTAAGATAGACCCTTTTAAAAGTTATTGCCCCTTGTGCGAACAACCTTGTAATTGCTACTCCTCCGAAACCATAGACCGTAGAGACACTAAATTTTCACTAACGTCTTAGGGACCTTTAGGCCTAACTTCACTGTATAAATGCGAAAGTATCTAATGAACCCTTATATGAGTTATTGCCCTTTAATGTCTTTGTACTAACAATTAAGCCTTATAACTTAAAAAGTATAAGTCGTAGAAGTATGGGGTCAATTGCATTGTGATCCATGACCTTTCACCTTGAATATTTTTTCAAGGTCAAATGTCAAGGTCATTTCATTTTTTTTTTTTAATTTTCATTTTTTTAATTTATCCTTTTGAAACAATTTTATTTTCTTAATCAACAAAATTGAAATTCAAAGAAGGTGGAAAGACCTCTTATTGTTCTGTGAACAATAAATCCCTAGTGTTTATTATTAGGTCTTTCCACCTTTCTGTGGAAAGACCTCTTGAAATGCTTTTCTTTTTTTTTTAATTTTATTTCTTACCTAAGCTTTTGAGACCGTAAGACATATCGAAAATCTTTTTAATTCATGATACTGAATATTTAAAGTTATTCCGAAAAACGACTCCCCATGTTTTAACTTCGACCCCTTACGCAGTTATTGGCCCTTTCACCGTTAAGCTTGTTATCGCTACTCCTCCGAAACCGTTAAACGTAGAGATATAAAACTTCACCATTGTCTTCAACTAATTCAGGAGACTTTTCAATCTATTCATTGCAAAAGTTTTCTTTGACCCCTTGAATGAGTAACTGCCCCTGAAAGTTTATAAATTTTACAAAAAATTAAAAATTTTAAAATCGGAAAGTTGTAGAAACATGAAACCAACTGCATAATATTCAATGGCCTTTTGGCTTCAAATTCATTTCAAGGTCAAAGGTCAAGGTCATTCCAAATATGAGAAATAAATTTCTCTTAATAGCTCTTATGACCTAAAACATATGCGATCTATCTTATGTCTTTAGTATGTACTTTTGAAACACTTAAGAAGATATAAATCTTGGCCCCTAACATTGACCATTTAAAAGTTGTTGCCCCTTGTGCTAAAAACCCTTGTTATCGCTACTCCTCTGAAACCGTAAACCGTAGATTTGAAACCTTCACCAATGGCTTTGCCTAATTATGGGGACTCTTCAATCTATTAATTGCAAAAGCATTTGGTGACCCCTTCAATGAGTTATTGCCCCTTAAACTCTTTGAATATAACAAATAATGAAAAATTTTCAAAACGACAAGTCATAGAGACATGGGACCAACTGCATAAGATTCATTGACCATTGACCTTCAAATTCATGTAAAGGTCAAATGTCAAGGTCATTCCAAAAATGGAAAATTTAGCTCTTTTAATGTCTCTTTTGTCTTTTAACATATACTTAATGTCCATGCATCATTAATATGTACTATTAAAACTATTTCAAAATTTCACTCTTGTCCCCTAATATTAACCCTTTTAAAAGTTATTGCCCCTTGTGCGAAAAACCTTGTTATCGCTACTCGTCTGAAACCGAAGACTGTAGAGACACCAAACCTTCACTAATATCTTAAGGGTCTTTAGGCCTAACTTCACTGTATAAGTGCAAAAGGATCAGATGACCCTTTATATGAGTTATTGCCCTTTAAATTCTTTGTACTTACTATTAAACCTTATAACTTTTATTCTATATATTCTAAATAAAAACAAATTTAAAATTCAAAGAAGGTGGAAAGACCTCTTATTGTTCTGTGAAAAAAAGTCTCCTAGTTAGGTCTTTCCACCTTTCTGTGGAAAGACCTCTTGAAATGCGTGTTTTTATTTTATTTCTTACCTTAGCTTTTGAGACCGTAAGACTTATAGAAAAACTTTTTAGTTCATGATACTGGAAATCTTAAGTTATTCCAAAAAACGACCCCCTATGTTTGAACTTCGACCCTTACTGCAGTTATTGCCCCTTTCACTGTTAAGCTTGTTATCGTTACTCCTTCAAAACCGTTAAACGTAGAGATGCAAAACCTTCACCAACGTCTTCAACTTATTTAGGAGACTTTTAAGTCTAATCATTGTAAAAGTTCTTTGACCCCTTCAATGACTTATTGCCCCTGAAAATTTCTAAATTTCACAAAAAATTAAAGATTGTCAAAACCTGAAGTCGTAGAGACATAAAACCAACTGCATAAGATTCATTGACCTTTGACCTTAAAATTCATGTAAAGGTCAAAGGTCAAGGTCATTACAAATCTGAGAAATTTAGCTTTTTTAATCTCTTTCGTCTTTTAACATATATTTAATGTCTGTGCATCATTAATATGTACTCTTGAAACTGTTTCAAAGATTTCATTCTTGTCCCCTGAGATTAACCCCTTTAAAAGTTTTTGTCCCTTGTGCAAAAAAACCTTATTATCGCTACTCCTCCGAAACCATAGACCGTAGAGACACCAAACTTTCACTAATGTCTTAAGGGCCTTTAGGCCTAACTTCACTGAAAAGTGCGAAAAGGTCTGATGACCCCTTATATGAGTTATTGCCCTTTAACTTCCTTGTACTTACTATTAAACCTTATAACTTGAAAACTATAAAGGATAGAAGCATGGGGTCAATTGCATTGTGACCCTTGACCTTTGACCTTGAATATTTTTTCAAGGTCAAAGATCAAGGTAATTTTTTTTATCAATTTTCATTTTTTCTATGCTTTAAGAGAGTTTTGGTTTCTTTTTTCATGGAATTTAATTTTTAGGAATCATTTATAAAAAAAATTTGAAATTCAAAGAAGGTGGAAAGACCTCTTATTGTTCTATGAACAATAAGTCTCCTAGTGTTTTTTATTATTTTATTTCTCACCTTATGTTTTGACACCGTAAGACTTATCGGAAAACTTTAGAGTTCATGATACTGGATATTTAAAGTTATTCCGAAAAATGACCCCCCATGTTTTAACTAAGACCCCTTATGCAGTTATTTCCCCTTTCACCGTAAAGCTTGTTATCGCTACTCCTCCGAAACCGTAAATCGTAGAGATGCAGAACCTTCACTAACGTCTTCAACTGATTTAGGAGACTTATCAACCTATTCATTGCAAAAGTTTTCTTTGACCCCTTCAATGAGTAACTGCCCCTGAAAGTTAAAAATTTTTATAAAAAACTAAAAATTTTCAAAACGAGAAGTAGTAGAGGCATGAAACCAACTGCATACGTTTCATTGACCTTTGACCTTCAAAGTCATTTCAAGGTCAAAGGTCAAGGTCATTCCAAATATGAGGAATAAATTTCTTTTAATAGCTCTTATATCCTTAAACATATACAATCTCTCGTCTCTCTGTGATATGCACTCTTAATACTCTTTCGAAGATTTCATTCTTGTCCCCTAAGATTGACCCTTTTAAAAGTCATTGCCCCTTGTGCGAAAAACCTTATTATCGCTACTCCTCGAAAACCATAGACCGTAGAGACACCAATTCTTCACTAATGTCTTAAGGGTCTTCAGACCTAACTTCACTGTATAAGTGCGAAAGGATCTGATGACCCCTTATATGAGTTATTGCCCTTTAATCTTTGTACTAACTATTAAACCTTATAACTTGAATAGTATAAGTCGTAGAAGCATGGAGTTAATTGCAATGTGATCCTTGACCTTTGACCTTGAAGATTTTTTCAAGGTCAGAGGTCAAGGTCATTTCAAAAAAAAAATTAAATTTTCTTTTTTTTTCAAGCCATTTCCCTTAAAATTAAATTTAGAGTGTAAAATAAAAAACTATAAGAAATTTAAAAAGGTGGAAAGGCCTCTTATTGTTCTGTAAACAAAAAGTCTCCCAGTTATTTTATTAATTTTCCACCGAATGGTTTTTTGCTTCTTAAGTTATCGAAAAGATTTATAGTTTATATGAATATACTTCTTAAATGATTTCTTTAGTTAAACCCTGCGTGTATAAACTTAAAACCTTTTCAGTGTTATCGCCCCTTTCGCAAAAAAAACTTGTTATCACTACTCCGACGAAACCGTAAATTGTAGAGGAATGAAACCTTCACCAATGTCTTTGACTAATTGAGAGAACCTTAAATCCTTCTTTGCAAAAGTATTCATGACCCCTTCAATGAGTTAATGCCCCTGAAAGTTCTTAAAAAGTTCTTACAAATAATTAAAAATTTTCAAAACGAGAAGTCGTAGAGACATGGGACCAACTGCTTAAGATTCATTGACCTTTGACCTTAAAACAAATGTAAGGGTTGAAGGTCAAGGTCATTCTAAAAATGAGAAATTAAGCTCTGTTATATCTTTTTTGTCTTTTTACATATACAATTTGTCTTTGCATCATTAATATGTACTTTTAAAACTATTTCAAAGATTTCATTCTTGTCTCTTAAGATTGACCGTATTAAAAGTTATCGCCCCTTGTGCAAAAATCCTTGTTTTTGCTACTGCTCCAAAACCGCAAACCGCAAATACATGAAACTTTCACTAATGTCTAAAGGGACTTTAGACACAACTTTTATGTTCAAGTGCGAAAGGATCTGTAACTCCTTGAATGAGTTACTGCCCTTTAATGCCTTTGTGCTTACTATTAAACCTTATAACTTTAATTTAGACCATAGCCCGTTACCCCTATTTTGCAGTCTAATTGTTTTGATAATTTTGAAACAAAACATATTTGATGTTTTATTTAAAGGGGGAGGAATTAAGCACCTCCGTAAAATTTACCTGATCTTAGAACCCCTGTCAATCATCTGAAATATACCTGGGAATGGATACTTTGATTTGATTGACATTTAGTCTGCTGCTGTTTTGTATATCTTGTGTACCTTGTCTGGAGATCGTACCGACCATCTAATAAACAGGCTTTTAATGCCTACCGCACATGCCAACGTGATAAAGAAGCAATCAAATCGTTGTTTTCTTTTTTTAATTCATAAGAATATGCCATAAATATAAGCAATCTATTTAATAATTAAATAAATGACAAGAAAAATCATGGCTATTTAAAATTTATTATAAATTTTATTTTAAAAGGGAGGATTACATATCCCGATTACAATCGATAATTTTAATTTCCGTGTCAAAAAATGAGTTAACGTACATTTATTCCTCTATTAATCAAAAAAATAAACCGACCTGCGTTTAAAGCTAGTATCATAAAATTATTTTTTAAACAAGTAGGACAGCATTGTAATATTGTTCATGTGTCAAGCAAATTTATATTTATAAGACAAACCTGTACGTGTCGCTTATCTTCGAGACATGGTGACGAAGTTACGGTAAAATAATAAGAAATAACTCGGAACATAACATCTTGCTTTGTATTTAATGTTTGAAATTTATAATGAGTCTCGAAAGAAAAGAAAAAACGATACAAATGATTCCATTCCCCTTTCATAACTGTCGTGGAATCAACCCCTGTCCGAAGACCTGGCCATTTTTACAGACCATGCGTTATGGTAAAATCAAGTAGAGTTTATCTTTAAAAGATATTCATTTAGAAAAAAATATTTCTACTTCAACATTTTATTCTCAAAGCATCGTTTCTAAGTTTCATTGTTATTTGCCGAGAGACTGTTTTATGATTCACTTTCTTCTTTCGTTTTGTCGCAGATTACAACGACAGATTTTGGTGCTAAATATATTTTCGTTATAACACTTTATTAAGAAAAACAAACTGTCACAGTATATAAAAAATGTCGAATTATTGAAAATTTCAATTATTTTAGAAGAAAGAAATTGGGAAGGATTCTGCAACAAAAAATGCTTTATTTCGAATTTTGATTCATGAGCTAAACATGAAAAAACGGCCTCGGTTTACAAAGTCGTACGAAAACGCATACAGGTAATACACTCAGGTAACATCCTATGTATATATGTAGTATACACAAGACAGCGTCGTTCCCTCGGTGCTTCTCAGCCGAATCGATTAAGCTCCGACCCACACCAAACTTACGTACCTGAGGAAAACCGTACGGTTGGAAACCTCGCCCTTTAAATCAATTAGTTAAAGTATCTATTCTAAATTTAGTAAGATATGACGTAACTAAAAATATAAAGTAATGACGAAGCTCTTAGGAGAATTAAAAAACAATGCAATCGGGAGCTGAACATACGCAGACGGCAGACCGCGTGTTCCTTGTCATTCTTGGAAAAAAGGAAAAACATAATCTATTCAAAATCCTTTACACACGAAGCATTCATATAAAGTAGAGAGAATTAGAAAAAATAATTTAAGTATTAAAATGCATTTCCTGTTTTGTTTTTTTACACAATAGTGCTCAGACAGGAAGCAGCAAGTGATGGCAATATATACAACTGCTCACGTGACGGCTTGTATGATTTATGAAAATTTAGTGCTAGGTCAATTATTGTACATAATTAATATCCTTGTTCCCTACCTATAAGTTTTTAATAACCAAATACGACGGTCATAAGTGAACAAGAACATAAGTGAATAAGTAATAAGTAAACAAAGTCCTTCTAATTTTTTCATAAAATTTAGTATCAAAATATTTTTCAGTAAAACTGTTCATTTTATCTATGTATGAACCAGTCTTAATGTGAACAATTTTAAAATCAACATGTCTTGTCACCACATAGCAATTAAAAGACATAGTAACATAAAAACAGTTTTGTCTGGTCCCATATCTGATGTTTTGGAGGTCCGTATTTGCTCTGCTCTTCTTTTGTATTGTTTTATGGACTTTGAGATTGAATACTGTTTGTTATCTCCATATCTTTCTTTCATCTATTTACATTAGTGAATGAGAAATATGTGAACAATTTCCAATTTTTTTCGAAAAATTTATTTTAAAATATTTTCATATGTAAAACTGTTCATTTTATAAATGTGAAACTATAGTGCGAGGGGCATTTCAAAAGCTCTGAGAACTGTTAAATAAACAATTAACCATTTCACGGAAATTTGAGTTTGATATCATTGGTAAGATCAGAAAAATACGAGGGTTGCTCGATATATATTATGTATTGTACGATATCTCAAAAGCATTCGATTCAAATAGTCAAATGGACATAACATTCCTTCAAAGTATTCTCCGTGATTTGAAATATACAATTTTGATCTCTGAATCCATTTCTGAAATGCGTCACGGTACTCTGATTTAGGTATACATCTGAGGCACTGACTGACGGCTGAGCCAAAGGCCTGTCGGGACTTGTATCGACGACCAGATAAGAACTTTTTAAGTTCTAGAAAAAGGAAAAAGTCGCATGATGCTAGATCCGGAGAGTATGGTGGGTGTGGCAAGGCGGTAACCTTATCAGACTTCAAAAATTGATTCACAAGCTCAGATGTATGTGATGGAGCATTATCATGAAGAAGGTGATGATGCCTAAATTCCGACACAGGACGTCGTTTCTGATAATATTTCTTGAGCTTTTCAGTACAACATCTCGGTAATACCGACCTGTAACACTTTTGCTCTTCGGCACCAGAATTTGTACGGCTAAACCATTACAAGAGAAGAATATGCAATAAAGGACCTTCTTTGTGCTCTTTGTCCTTTTGGCAACTACAGGCCTTCTACCGTGTTGGGTTAGCCATAATTTGTTTCCAACTTTTCTTACTGGTTCGAAATAGTAAATCAATGTTTCGTCACCAGTAACTATGGTTGCAAATTTTCTTTGATTGAAGTTTGGAAACATTTTTAGCAGTAGCTTAGCGGTTTGTATTCGTACCTTTTGTTTGGTCATCTGTCAATATATGGGGTAACCATCTGGCAGAAATCTTTCGTACTTTCAAAATACGCTTCAAAATGAAATGCACCCGCGATAGCGATATGCCAACAGCTTTATGGCAATATCACGAATCGTGTACCTGCCATCACTTTCAATCATTTCTTGACTTTTGAGACATTTGTCTTGCCTGATACAGTTACAGGTCGACCCAAATTTGCTGCATCTTTGACGGACTCTATGCCAGTCAGAAATTTCTGTCTCCACATACGAAATGTCTCATAAGATACCTTATCAGACCCATAAACTTCCCCCAATTCAGTAAAAGTCTGCTTTACCGAATTACCGAGTTTTGTGCGAACACTTATATAAGCTCTAATTTCTTCAATATTCTCAACCCGTTTCCCAACCATTTTTACAACAGTGGTCAACGATTGGCTCTATTGAAATGACGATTATTTCATAATCAGTTCATGTGTAGTTGAAGGCTCGTGTTTATACTTTTGGCAAAGAATTGAATAGAGTTATCTAGGCGTATAAATATCGACGAAATCGTGCAAGGCGTTATCGCGCTGTGGTACAATACACAATACATATCGAACAACCCTCGTATACACACATTGTGAAGTCACTTTTAAATTTTTATGACGTAATAACTCCGAAAATGACATCAGAATATAGAATATAGAATGTTTAGCATATTGAAAAGTGTTTTTATCCATATTAGACGATCGTAAAATTGCTGCCGAGGATAATTTGAAAAATAAATATTTCAAAGAAAATTTTGATTTGCAAAGAGGTAGAGTAGGACTATGGTACTGTTTATCAGCAATTTTCTCATCTTTACATAAAATGTCCCTCGTATTTATCACTGAATCAAGCATTATTTTATTTTGATTATCAAAACCACATAAAAGTAAAAACATAAAATCATACGAGGAGAAACCTATTGAGATATTTAGAACAGTAAGTAACTTAATGATGAAAAGTTTGGTAAGTTTCATTCTACATAATCTAATCAAAACCCCTTACACATGAAGCATACATATTTTGTAGGAAGAGCAAGTGGAAAATAAATAAGTTCGAAGATGAATTTCCTGTTTTATTCAAATAAAAATAACCAGAGAGGAAGCAGCAATTGATGGAAATATAATAGACTAGCGTTCACGGTATGGCTTACATGACCCATAAAATCTAAGAGCTAGGTCGAATACCGTACATAATAAATATCCCTTTTCCCTAATTATAATTTTAAGATATCCTAATACGACGGTCATACGAAGAAATAGATGAAAAATGTCCTCTTTATTTGTTTTCATAAAATTTAAAATCAAAATATTTTCATGTGTAAAACTGTTCATTTAATCTATGTGTGAAGTTCCATTCGCTGAAACAGGCATAATGTTAATTTTAAAATCATTATGTATTATCACCAATTAGCAGACAATATAAAATTTTTAAAAAAACGGTTTCATTTTTACATGTATATAATATCTGTAGCGCCCTAACTGTCTCAATTTCAATATTTCAATCTATATAGACAAATACATACTAGATAGATAAATTCAAGCTGAATAAGTTATTGAAGAGACTTATATTGACTTACAGAAAAAAAAGTTTTGGTTTTTTTTTCAAAAGTCTGTTTCTTAGTTTTATGGTGACATGAACACAGATCTTATCTAATCTATCTTGTATAGCTAACTCTACAGGTTATAATTTATTTTTTTTTTATGAGGTTAATCAAAAAAGAGGAAGTGATCAAAACTTGATGAAATAAGGATTAAGCTTTTAAACATCATATAAACGACGGCTTCTTTAACAAATGGAACTCGATATTTATTTTCATATCTTCAATATCTTGTGATTGGTCATCCACAAAGCTTTACATTTTAACAAAGATTGTATATAGCAACATGTAGCTAGTTAGTCCTACATTTTGTAATAAAGTTTTTGTGAGGTTTATATAGCATGTTTAGTTTATTAAAAATAATTCTCCTATACAAAAAAGTGTTATGCATTTCAATGAAGAATCAACTTGAAACACGGAAGTTTGTGTCATTGTGCAAGTTGTATCTTCCTGTTAATCGTTGTCGACACCGCAGCCGAGTTGTACTATTTAAGACTGCGAATTTCTACAGAACAATATTTAAAAACTGTGTTGAATTCGAGTGATTTAAGAGAATGTTGCACTCCATTTGAATACAAGGATTTTTATATGGCAAAACCTTGATTTTGAGGTTTGTTTACCAGTCGTATTCTACTTCCTTATGCGCCGTATATAAAAACGAGTTGTGCGTGAAAGTCAGGAATAAGGTCAGTTTTTGTTTCAATATTTTTATTAAAAAAAAAATAGAAGATCAGCAAATCATCAATCTGTTATGGTTGATTCAATGACATTGTCAGATAATACAATTTATCATTTGGTCAAATGCTAAATGACGTTTATCATACTAATTGTTTGTCCATTATTTATACACCGTATTGACTACGGATATTTCCCGATCATGACAAGGAGCATACGACGGGTGTGACCGGTCAGCAGAGGATGCTCACTCCTCCAAGGTTTCTGATAACACCTCTGATTTCTGGAAGTCCATGTTTGCTTTACGCCTATTTTGTATTGTTTTATGAACTTTGATATTGAATACTGTACGTTATCTCCATATCCTTCTTATTGTTTATAATTTTATTTTTCTTATCTATTAATAATTGTTTCATGTTGTAAATTGGATGTCAGCGTATTTAATTCTAAAATGAAAACGCTTTGTTATCACAGCAAATTATTTGTCGTCTACATGTAGAAAAAATTTACACAGTATAACATAACACCAAAAACGTCATAGTTTTTTACAAAAAAATATAATCCCCATACTCAAAATAAATCGTTTTCTTAAAACCATTAAAGTGTACTATTGAATGATATCCAAAAAATTATCAAATATCCTTTTTTGCAGATAGATGATAGACAGACAATACATTTAAGATGAGGAAATAAAGAATATTCATTATTTTATATTTAAAAAAAAAAAACAATGAAAAAAAGTTAACAATTTCATCTTAAGATATCGCTGACAAAAATATGAATGTTGTTTTTGGGGTTTTTCAAATGAAAATGCTTTAGAAAAAATATTAATCATATTTAAATCGTAACAAACACTCAATTTATTAATAGATAAAGGATCTTTAAGCTTAGATATAAGTTTGAACTAAACGTGCATATCATGTTTACAGTGAAGCTTAGAAAAGAAGACTTGATTTGGACAGTACTTGGTAGAATTATACGTATCAAATACATGGAGAAAATAAAGTAGAATAATTAGGGGTGTGCTCCCTGCTTCAAGACTGAAATGTCTTCCTTAATAATTTAAACTATTCTTAAAATCTGCTTTAATTTAAACAGTTAATGCTTATAAATAATGGACACGTTACATGGCATTATTAAAAAATAAAAGAATAAAAAAAAGATAGTTAATACTGTAATGACATTCCGTTAAGGAGTTTGAGTTGTCTGTGTTTTGAACTGGACTTAAAAAATGAAACATAAATACAATTCAAAAAATGAGAAATTAATTTCTATAAATGATTCAAGCATTATTAATTTTCATGTTGATATCACAAGCACATAAAAGTAACAAACATAATAAATTCATACGAGATCAAACTGATTGAAATATTAAGAAAATGCGTAACTAAATGATGAAAAGTTTGATTTGTTTCATTCTACATAATCTATTCAAAATCCTGTACATACGAAGCATTCATATATAGTAGAGAAAGTAAGAGAAATTTAAAATACGTATTAAAATGCATTTTCTGTTTGTTTGTTTTTTTAGTACCCAGACAGGAGGCAGCAAGTGCTGACAAAATATACAAGTGTTCACGTGACGGCTTGCATGATTTATAAAAACTTAAAGCTAGGTCGATTACCGTGAATAATAAATCCCTAGCTATAATTTTTTAAATAAACTAATACGACGGTCATAAGTGAAGAAGAACATAAGTGGATAAGAAATATGTGAACAATGTCCAATTTTTATTTTTGTAAAATTTATTTTAAAATATTTTTGTATGTAAAACTGTTCATTTTATCCATGTGAAACTATAGTACGAGGGGCATTTCAAAAGTTCTGAGTACTATTTCATAAAAAGCTAAAGGTTTCACGGAAATTATTGAGTTTGATATCATTGGAAAGATCAGAAAAATATACACATATTGTGAAGTCACTTAAAAATTTTATGACGTAATAATTCCGAAAATGACGTCAGAATATAGAATGTTAAGCATACTGAAAAGTCGCGTTTTTTATATTCATATGAGACGATAGTAAGACGATAGTAGATAGTAAAAATGCTGCAAAGGGCTAATTTGAAAAGAAATATTTCAAAGAAAATTTTGATTTGCACAGAGGTATAGTAAGACTATGGTATTGTTTATCAGCAATTTTCTCATCATATGAAATTCCTCTCCTAATTATCACTGAATCAAGCTTTATTTTATTTTGATATCACAACCACACCGGTGAAGACGGACATATGTTATACAGAGCTTGGTAGCGAGAATAATAACGTAATACTTCGTCTCATGCAGGGATATAAGATACCAAATAAGTTTACAATTATAGTTGTATAAGTCAGTGCAGTATACAAACAACAAAGATGTACATATCTTGAAATGAAACATGAATGAAACATAATGAAACATAAACAAAGGTAATGCAAGATAACCAGCACGAACACGGGTCGCCATTCCACGCCGATACCCGTGACAATAAAGCAGTCAGGTGTAACGAATGCGACGAGTATACTATCATTCCAATAACAGCGTGTCACTTTGCTTGATCGACCGTGGTAAAAATTTCACAAATTGATTACCATATCATTCATCGATTGGATGTTTGACTTGAATGAAATTCATTCTACTTTGCATATAAAAAACAGAATCCAACAATACACCGATAAAACTGACCAATCGTATTTAATGATTGTATTCCAGCTCGGCATTTGTAGTCACCGGCAACACGTGGTCAGTCAAAGCCCGTTTACCATGGTTTACTGTCAGGAAAAAGCACGTGACATATTCCTTGTGATTTGACCGAATTGAGTTAATTTTGATACGAATGATAATATTTAAAGCATGAAATAAATATAATATGTATATCATAACTAATATAATATGTATATCATATTGTATTTATCAATCATTATAAGAATAAAAACTTGCTTTGCCTGTCCACGTGTGATTATTGTTTACTTCATTCTCGTGAACAATCATTCAATACGATTGGTCAGCATTCTAAATGATATTGCTGAGTTCTGTATTTCATATGCAAAGTAGTATTGCCTTCACTGAAAGCAAACATCCAATCGATGAGTTATATGGTAATCAACATGTGAAACTTTACCACGCTCGATTATGCAAAGTGACACGCTGTTATTGGAATGATAGTACCTTGTATTGAGGTAGATAATGCTATCGAAAATGGCGTATGCCTATTTACGAATCGTGTTCAGCTTTAAGATATCATAGCTAATATAACGGTCATACGAAGAAATAGGTGAAAGATTTCCCCTTTATTTTTTCATAAAATTTAGTATCAATATATTTTCATGTGTTAAACTGTTCATTTTATCCTTGTATAAAGATCCATTCGATGAAATAGTCTAAATGTAGATATTAAAATCATAATGTCTTATTACCAATTAGCATTTAAAAGACATTGTAACTTAAAAAAAAACAATTTCATTAATACATGTGTACAAAGTCTGTAGCGCCCTAAGTGTCACAATTCCAATATTTGAATCTAAAAGACAAATACATACCACACAGATAAATTTATGCTGAATAAGTTATCAAAGAAAGATATTGTTATACAGAAAAAAAGCTTTTTGAAGAAAGTCTTTTTCTTAGCTTTATGGTGACATGAACAAAGTTTTTATCTACATGTATCTTTCTAGCTAAATCTACAGGTTGTAATAAATATTTTTGTTAGGTTAATCTAAAAAGAAAAAGTGGTCAAAACTCGATAAATTAAGGATTAAGCTTTTAAACATAATATAAACAACCGCTTCTTAAACAAAGGGAACTGGGAAATTATTTTTGTATCTTCAAAATCTTGCGATGGGTCATCCACGAAGCTATACCTGTTAACGAAGACGTTATATATCTAGCTAGCTAGCCTTAAAGCTTGTAATTTTAATTCTGTAAGGTTATTTGTTTTGTTTTTTTAAATAAGGCAGTTGTCATATCTTCTCATACAAAAAAGTTTTATACCTCTCCATGAACATTCAACTTTAAAAACGGAAGTTTGCGTCATTGTGCGAGCTGTAACTTCCTGACAATCGCTGTTGACAACACAGCCGAGTTGTATTATTTACGATTGCGAATTTCTTCGGAACAAATGTTTAAGACCTGTGTTGTGTTCGAATGGTTTCAGAGAATGTTCTACTCCATTTGATTACAAGGATTATTGTATGGTGATAACTTGATTTTGACGTTTGTTTATCAGTCGTATTCTACTTCCTCAACATCTAGTCATATATACGTATTTAAAAAAAAAGAGTTGTGCGTAAAGGTCAGGATAGAGGTAAGACTTTGTTTCATCATTTCAAAAAAATGAAGATAAGGAAATCATCATAATTTTGTTAATGTATATCTATCGAATTTTGATGAATTGTTTCATGTGTAAATTGGATGTCAGGTAATTTAATTTCAAAATGAACATACTTTGTTGCAAAAGATTTCTTGTCTTTAAGTAGCAAATGTATACATGGTATAACATAACATCAAAAAACGTCATATATTTTCGAAAAATATATTCTCCCCATACAGAAAAAATAGATTTCTTAAAATCATAAATTAGTACTATTGAATAATATCCAAAAAATGTATCAAGCATTTTTTTGTGCAGAGGGATTATAGAAAGAAAATGTATTTAAGATGAGAAAATTTAGAATACCCCTTATTTATTTAATTTTAACGAAAGCAAGTGAAAAGTTTTCGTTTATATGTTGAGATATGGCTGAAAAAATCATGAATGCTGTTTTGGGGGGGGGGGGCTGCAAAATTAAATTCAATGGGGAAAATATAATTATTTTTAATCGTATCAAACATTGCTTTCAATAAAGCCACTGACAAGAGATGTTTTAGATAAGATGCGAGTTTGCATTGGACGTGTACATCATATTTACTGTGAAGTCTGGGATAGACAAGCAACCCAGACATTTAAAAAAGATAATTTTTGATCAATATTATGTAGATCTACACGTGTCAAATACACGGAGAAAAATTAAATAAAACGCATTAAAGGCGTGCGTCTTTTTTTTTCAAAATAGAATGTGCCCCTGAGTAATGAAACTATGCTTAAAATTTATTTTGATTAATTTTAAATGTTTAAGTGCTTTAAAATAATGGAAACGGTAGATGGCAAAAATAACAGATAAAAAGATATTTCATATTATGATGAAACCCCTGAAGGACTTTTCATAATAAAAATGTAATGCTTTGTCTGTTTTTGAATTGGACTCGAAAAATAATACTTAAATTTACTGAACGTATGTTAAACTAATTCTTATCTCTAAGTCATTTTATTTTGATATCACATGCACGTTAAAGTAAAAAGAACAAATCAATTCATACGGGAAGATATCTATTAAAATATTTAGAAAATAAGTAACAAAAAATGAGACATTTCCTTTGTTTCATTCTTCATAATCTTATCAAAATTCGTTACTTACGAAGCATAAATATGTACCTAGAAGGGAGGACTAAAGGAAAATTTAAAAAATGCATGAAAAAGTATTTCTTTTTTTTATTACAAAATAATGCTTAGAAAGGAAGCAGGAAGTGATGGCAATTTAAACTCACACTCATGTGACGGCTAACACGACCCATAAAAACTAACAGCTAGGTTTAATACCATGTGTAATAAAATTTCCTTGTTCTCTTTGATTTTACGATATATCAATAAGACGGGCATAAGAAGAAAAAGGCGAACGCTGTACTTTTATTATTTTTATAAGATTTGGCAAAAAAATATTTTTAAATGTAAAACTTTATTTTGTCAATGTGTAAAGTTCTATTCCATGAAATAGACCTCATTCGATGAAATAGTTACTAAAATTTTAAAATAAATATAAAACACATTGTAACATAAAACAATTCTAATAAATACAATGTCTCCATTACACATGCTATATAGTTCATGCCCGTAGGAAGCAATTTCAGTTTGGGGGCACAGCCATATATATTTAGTTGGGTGGAATACCATAAACGATCTAAAGATCCCTGACCAGAAAGAAAAAAAATCATCATTAGGCCTTTTATTGAAGGACAACAACCATAGAATAGCTATATTGTCTACAGTATATTCTTTATAATTATTTGGGCCACGCCAAAGTCTGAATTAGGGTTTTTTCGGGTACAATACAAGCTAACATTATCTGCTGCTCTTTGACGTCGTTCTACGTCGACTGTTTTCTTTTTTCAATGAAGATTATCTATCCTCTGAAATACTGAAGTAAGACCATAGTCCATAATCCCTATTTTGCAGTCTAATTGTTTCGATAATTTTGAAACAAAACATATTTGATATTTTTATTTAAATCAATTAGTCAAAGTATCTGTTCTAAGTTTAGTAAGATATGACGTAACTAAAAATTTAAAGTAATAAAGAAGCTCTTAGGAAAATTAAAAAAACCTCATGTACATTTCTTTTCCTTGAAATTTTATCATGTTTACTGAAAATGAAATATGGAGATAACACACAGTCATCAATCTCATATTACAAGAGAGCAGAACACACACAGACAGTGTGTTATGATTGGAAAAATGAAAAATATGGAGACAATGCAATTGCGTAAAAAATGGCTTAAGGATATAGAACTGATCATCAGCCAGGAAGGATAACTCCAAAAGTTAATATTTAATTTGAAATGCATCAAAATGAAGCTTGAAAGTTAAATTTTTTCATGCAACAATTTTAACACTTTTGTTGTAAGATAAGACAGGTAAATCGTAATGGTTTAGGTATGATGCAGTATCATGCAATTCTGTATTTAAAAATGAGATATTTTTTTACCCTAATGGGCCTCAAACTCTGATATTTTTTTTTATAGAACCGTTTTTGGCATTTATCTAGTAAATGCTAGTAAGACAGGAAAAGCTTAAAACAAAAATTTCAGTCCTTATTGCCTTCTTTCTTATTTTATCTTTTTTGTCAGAAAATTTGATTCTCCGTGCACCCGCTAAGATGAACTCTATGTGGATCCAATATTGCTTGTATGAGTTTGGACGGATGACAGTATTAGTCATAGCATTGTGTGTGTTGACCTTTTATCTACTGAAATGGACAAGAAACTCTCAGGTCAGTTTGTGTCTAATTTTACATGTCTAAACTATCAAATCACTAATTTATGCTGTTTGTTGAAATTGAAACTTTGGTTGATGTAATGTATGAGAAGATAGGAGATAAATAAGATATACACTGTTTTCTAAGAATGTATTATATAAATCTATCTCAGAAAAATTGGTTCATGAAATTCATGCATATTTACTTATCCATATTTTACATGTTATACACTATAGGTTTTCAAATAAATCAATAATTCCTTTTTAAAACATGGTAATCTGTGGTTCAAAGCAGTAGCGATTAGACTAAAAGCCAATCTCAACAAAAGGTTTGCGTCAGTAAGTAAACCTTCACGGGTCATATATAAATGATTGAAATTCCAAAGAAAATCAAGAATAGAAAAAAAGATACGATAAAAGAAGATAAAAAAGTTAGTAGCAACACATTGTCTTAAAACAGAAATAAAATCCAGGTTTTAGGATCATTTTTGTGCTTTCACTATTAAAGAAGATATTATTATGCGAAAAAAAAATATGTTCAAATTTTGTTTTAAATTGACATTCATAAGTAAATAAAGGAGGGATGGTAAAATATATAAGAATGATTTTTATGATTATTCATTTTACAGTTCTTTCAAATGATGAGAAATGTCAATTCCAAAACATCGCCACATAGATACAAGTCTACTCCAGAAACAACAAACCTTGCTCGGGTAGCGAGACTAATCCTTGGTCCATGCACAGATCTGCTGCGTGATATTCTCAAAAGAAAACATCCACCTTCCAATTTATCAAAAACTGTCAAAACTTGGGTTGATGATCTGAAAAGGAACAAAATAAAGAATCCATTGAATAAACAACAAATTGCTCTCATCTTTCCCCTTCCAACGAAAAATTATGGCGGGGATTATTCAGATTTTGACATTAGTTTGCTGTACATTCTTCTACGTAACGTGTGTAAAATAAATCCACACAATAAGGGATGGGGAGAAGAACCCGATCCTACGGACAATAGTGTATCTGCCAACATAGAAAGAATCAGACTGACAAGAAACAAGTACTATGGACATGCAGGAGATTTCTCTCTCACACAATCTAACTTTTTAAGGGAATGGCAAAACATTTACAATATCACTGTTGAGTTAGAACAACATATTGGAACTTTGACTGTTTACCAAGATGCTGTGAACGATATAAGAACATGTTCCATGGATCCAGAAATAGAGGCCAAATACATTGATAAACTTTTACTTATCGATGAATTGTGTGAAACGGTTAAAAGTCACACAGGTGAGTTTACTTTTAGGTAATTTGAAACACCCAGGTAACCAATATTCATTTTCTTGCCTCTTCGTCCTTCGATCGTAGACATAAACTTGTGTTATTTTTTTGTTTTCTGTGTCAGTGATGTAGGCATGCTCATATATTCCTCAAGATAATGTGCAGCATATCTTATTTATTGCCAATTACTTTAATGTAAATAATATGTATACCACCAGATGCACCCAGATAAAAACTGTATATCTTATCAAGATGTGAACAAAATATCAAACAAAGAAATCCTTGTCTTTCAATGAAACGAGTACAAAGAAGTCCAAACAAACTTTTGCCTGATTTTTCCCGAGATATTTATTTTATCGTTAAAATTTGATCCTTTAATAGTTGGAACTCTCCGTTTCACAAAATAATCTAATAAATAAAAGCCCCATTATCCTCAAATTTAATTACATAATGACATTTAGATTGAAGTAATAAGATCCCTTTGATAAGGAAGTGCATAATTGACCATTTAAAAACTAATTTTCCTGATATCTTCTAGACGAAATTAAGAAACTACAGCAAGATATCCTTCCAAATGTTAAGGGTACGTACAAATCTTTATACATGATCATAGATTAAACAAAGAAAAAGTAATAAGTTTATGGGTTTTCTGTTGTTTTAGATGTTTGATAATTTGAATCCGAAAAATATAAGACATCTAAGATTTTAGGTATAAATCTGTTAGCATTTACAATATCTAAGCATTTTGTTAATGACACCTTGCATGGTCTATTTGCAAACTGTAGTTAATAAATAATAAAAAGAAAACTAAAATAAAATGTTTTTTTTTTCAGATGAAATTAAGAAACTACAGCATGTCATTCCTCCAAATGTTAAGGGTACGTACAAATCTACAAAATATTTATGATTGTGATATTTACCTTGAGCAAATTATTAGATTTATCTATAGGTTGTTTCAAATATTTGATAAATTGAATCATGAAAAATATTCACATAAAATGTTTTACATCTAGTACTTTGATATCTCTCTAAATGTTTAATCTCCCATTTCAACATCAACTGGACTCAGTTGGTCAAAACCTGAAAATATTCATCTTTTGAACATTTCAAATCTATCATTTATTAAAAGAATTCAGTTAGATGAAAGTAAATAAAGTGAGATATCCGTGTCAATTTTGTTTTAGACTTGTTATTCCAGCTAAATAGGGATTAGTTGGTCATATAAAGAGAAATTCTAGTTTAATCAACCCAGATGGGAGCAAGTGTATCATTCCATGAATATAATATTATGTCTACGGCGGATGTTTACTCCTCCATGCCACCTGATCCCAGCACTGATGTTTTGGAGCTCCGTGTTTGCTATGCTCCTTTTTGTATTATTATTATGGACTTTTGATCTTAAACATTATTCGTTATATCCATATCTTTTATTTGAATTAACAATAGATACTTTAATACATATATCGACTCAATTCACCCCTTCAACTTGAAACAAGAGGCCCATTGGCCTTATAGGTCACCTGAGCATCATGCAACAACTTTACAACGATTGAATTTGGTTCATGTTTTAAACTAGACATCATGGCATTCACAATTTTGAAAGAGGCACCATTCCTAATCTTAACTGTACACTTAGCCTGTTTAGTTTGGTTACTTAATACCCATACACAGAGTAGGGGAACAAAAAAATCCATTTCGACTAATCAGTAATATTCAGCAATAATCTGTATAGTGGCACTACCACACATGAACCCCTGACCCCTGGTCCACACATTTCACAATTTTGGAAAAGGCATCCTTGCTAATCAAAAATAGTTGATTAATACAAAGGAGAAGACTTCAATCATTTAATTCATTTTCAGTATATAAATAGAGCCACCCCTCCCCTCTATGGTACCCTTGAACCAGGGGCATTAAAATTCACACTTCAGGAAGAATGGCCCTTGCTCATCATAGCTATATAGGTAGTTCATCTGCTTAATACCCAGGATCAGAGAAAAAGATTTTCGACTAATTTCTGCATTTTCTCTATATAACCAATAGAGCCATGCCCTAACAACAGAACCCCTGACCCTTGGGTAATAAAATTCACAAAGACATTCTTCTTCATCATGACTATATATGTACTTAGTTAGTTTATTTAATACTCAGAAGCAGAGAAGAAGATTTTCAAAGAATTTATGTATTTTAATTATATAATCAATAGAGACCCGCCCTAACACCAGAACCCTTGCCCTGGGGCCATAAAATTCACAATTCTGGAAGAAGCATTCTTGCTCATCATAACTATATACTTAGTTAATTTGTTGAATATCCAGCAGCGGAGAAGAGTTTTAATGAAATAATGCATTTTTACTATATAATCAATAGAGCCCCGCCCCTAGCACTAGCACCCCTGAGCCTGGGGCCAAGAAATTCATAATTTTGCAAAAAGCATTCTTCCTCATCATAACTATGTTCTTAGTTAGTTTATTTAATGCCCAGGAGCAGAGAAGAAGATTTTAAAAGAAATATTGTATTTTAACTATATAATCGATGGAGCCCAACCCAGGCACTAGAACCCCTGACCCTGGGGATATGAATCTCACAATTTTGGTAGAAGACTCAATGGACATTACATTCATGCTAACAGTTTGACTGCTTGATATCCAGGAGTGAAGAAGAAATTTTTAAACTTTGCACTAAATTTAGTGGTTTTGGCCCCACCCCTCAGGCCCCAGGGGGCAGGGACCATGAAATTCACAATTTTTGTTCCTCTCCACCCATACATGCTTTGTGTAAAATTGAGTGGAAATTGGTTGAGTGGTTTTAGAGAAGAAGCTGAAAATGTTCAAATGTTAACACACGACGAACGACGCACGACGACGGACGAAAACAGATAGCAATAGGTCACCTGAGTTTACTAAGGTCACCTAATAAATTAAACCACAAAATCTGGTACAACTGACACATCTGTTTTATATAAATTTGTTTGAATAATAGCCTTTTTGATAATTCGTAGACTGGAGTATCATGTCCTTAATTGTATGATATTGAAACAACTGAACAAAGCTTTCTTCTCAAAAAGTAAATTGGGAAATGCACTACTGCAGTATCTAGATTGAACATGACTATTTTGATATGCAATCAATTTCATGTAATAAGCTCAAAAGTATTGAAAATCGAGCAAAGGGCTTTAGAATACGTTATTACCTAGAGGTTAAGAAAACAAACAGTGGTCAATCTTATATATGCATTACACAGAAAACCATGAATTTGGAATAAGAGTTAAAAAAAATGGTATTTAAAAATTGTAAATAAAATGAATTTGAAACTAGATAAGATAAGTCAGGTTCCTCAACAACAAAACATTAGCTCCAAAGATCTACTTTTCAACTACATAAAAATGTTACATAAAATACAACAATCATACACGATAAACAAGAAACAATTTTTAAAAATACATCACATTACTAAAATATCACTATAATTACAACATGATGCTTTACGATGACATAGTATTCATCACATTATATAAGACTAACAAATGAATAATATAACATGAGCATTATATTGCAAATTTTGAGAACAACTCTCTCTCTCTCAAAATATTTTTTTTTTATTTTTAACATATACTAGTATTTATATATTTCTGATAATGAGTGTATGTACTTGCAATTTGTGTAAAAGTACAAAATTTTAAAATTCCCAAATGACCATAAATGTACATTTACATTTTAGTCTCCTTGGAGGTATCTGGAATTTTAAATCATTGGAATCATTCAAGTTTGCTATAATATATTTTAGATCTTCATCAAATACAATTGATACAATGGAGAGAAGAAGATGAGGTTTACAGTGAAACTCACACTTTCCAGATAATGATGAACAAAGTTCGGACACAACCTTATATGACATTTGTTGGAGTCCCGGGGTCCGGAAAGTCAGCAACAATTCATCACACAGCCCTGATTCTACAGAAGGAAGGATACGAGGTTGTACCAATTATAGACATCAGTGAGATTTACCGTTATTGTGACCCTCATAATCCTCAGGTTTTTGTTATCGATGATGTGGTAGGTGTGTTGGGTCTGCAAATACAAAAGTTAGAGACTTTAGTTGACTATGAAAAAATTATTTCAGATCCCTCCAGACATACAAAGGTACTGATGTCATGCAGGGAAGCAGTGTTTAATGAATGTTACAAATCATTTTTCAAAAATGAGGAAAACGTAATCAAAATGTGTAGTCCAGAAAATTCATTGAATGATGAAGACAAAAAAGCCATACTTCAGAGGCACGGCTTAGACAAATATTTATTGTCCCCTACATTACTGAGAGAAGCAT
Source organism: Saccostrea glomerata (assembly GCA_003671525.1). Taxonomy (NCBI): domain Eukaryota; kingdom Metazoa; phylum Mollusca; class Bivalvia; order Ostreida; family Ostreidae; genus Saccostrea; species Saccostrea glomerata. The sequence continues at coordinate 69,724 of PRKT01001329.1, read as the reverse complement.
CGGCGATGTTCCCTCTATTATGTAAACTCATATCAAAAGAGGCGAGTTTTAGGAACAACATTGAAAGGTTCTTTACTTGTCCAACTCCATGCATTTTAATGGAGTTTGACAAAATGCGGGAACAGAATAGATTACATTATGCTACGTTAGTCTTATGCCTGTTAAATAACAATAAATTATCAAAGGAAATATTAAAAGACACAGAAAATAAGGTTTTTTATGATATGAAACGAAAAGCATTAGAAAATTGTGAAGTTGAGAGTTACACGGATCCATTTAAATTTATTAAAGCATTGTCAGTAATGGAGGGGACATGCACAAAACTCTGTGGTTCTGAATATATCTTTATTCATGACTCCATGTTTGAAATCATTGCTTATCATTTTGGTTCTAAATTCCCAGATCTCATTTTTCAGTTTATGAGTAGTAGTTACATTGCTAACTATGTAAAGCTTCAAAAAAATGAAATGCTTAAATTAGAGAATGAACAAAAGCAAGCAAGTGAAAAAGTAGCAATCAAAAGTGAAAGTAAAAATGAAAAAAACATTGCTTGTGAAAGTTCACAAAAAGGCAAGAAAGAGGCTTTAAGTGCTGAAAACAATGATAAAATGGAGTCATTTGATCTTTGTATAAGGATAGGGGAGGATCAGTATTGTATGTTAGCAGAGCGTTTGTACAGGGATATAGAAAATATGGAATTGTATGATGTTTTTATGAATAATATTTTAAAACATCCCATTGTAAGTCAAGCTTTTATTGAGGTGTTAAAGACAAAGTCTTACATCGAGTTGAAATCTTTATTTCTGTCAGAACAGAAAGACGTGTCTAAGGTAGTGAGTAAAGGAATGCGTGTGACAGAGGAGAGTGAGAAGAGGGATGAGAGGAGCGGGGAGAGGCAAAGACAGGAGGTGTTGGTGAATGGTATAGGAATAACATACAGTGTGAGGGTTATAAGTTGGGTAGTTTACTACGGACACAGTCAGATTTTGCAATATATTTTAGAGCAAACTGATTTGCACAAAGAAACGCAGTCTGAATTTTTTTGGAATTTTTTTCATCTGGATTTCACTCAAACAACAAAACAAGATAAAAAGAATATTGCAGCAAATTATCAAATAGAAAATCCATGGTCATTCAGAGACCCGGACATTAATGGATCCATATCTGAACACAAACGTTTACTTTTGCTGAGTTGTTACAATGGAGATTTAGAAACTGTGAAAATATTTATTAGATATTTCAAAAGAAATACAATTTATATGACTTTTCCAAATTTAGACATTAAATATGTATTAGGAAACAAAACACTTGCAGCCGCGTGTGAGGAGGGACATCCGAGTGTAGTGAAGGAGCTGTTAGAGGCAGGGGCTGATGTCAATAAAAAAGATATGTATGATACACCACTGACAGCTGCATGTAGGGGTGTACATCTGGGTGTAGTGAAGGAGCTGTTAGAGGCAGGGGTTGATGCTTATCAAATTGGTAAGTATGATACACCTCTGACAATAGCTTGCAAGGGTGGACATCTGAGTGTTGTGAAGGAGTTGCTCGGGGCAACGGCTACTGTCAACCCACATGGTTTTTATGAATTACCGCTGATAATAGCTTGTGATGGTGGATATATAAATATAGTGGAGGAGTTGTTAGAGGCAGGGGCTGATGTAAACGCACAGAGAACCTATAATACACCACTGACAGCCGCTGCTAAGGGTGGATATATAAGTATAGTGAAGAAGTTGCTCGGGGCAGGGGCTAATGTAAATCAACAAGATTTCCTTATGTTGAGTTCGCCACTAGAATGTGCATGTTGGGGAGGCCATCTTGATATAGTAAGAGAGCTGATAGTGGCAGGGGCTGATGTTAATCCAGAAATTAAATTTGATACACCATTGACAGCTGCATGTAAGGGTGGACATCTTAATATAGTAAGAGAGCTGGTAGAAGCAGGTGTTGATGTCAATCTACCAGGTAAGATTTGTACACCACTGACGGCTGCAAGTGAGAGTGGACATCTTAATATAGTAAGAGAGCTGCTAGTGGCAGGGGCTGATGTTAACCTAGAAGGTAAGTATGATACACCATTGACAGCTGCATGTAAGGGTGGACATCTTAATATAGTAAGAGAGCTGGTAGAGGCAGGTGTTGATGTCAATCTACTAGGTGAGGGTTGTACACCACTGACGGCTGCATGCAAGGGTGGACATCTAAATATAGTAAGAGAGTTGCTAGGGGCTAGGGCTGATGTTAATCTACAAGTTGAGTATCGTACACCACTTACAGCTGCATGTAAGGGTGGACATACAGACTTAGTGCAGGAACTCTTAGAGGCAGGTGCTGATGTCAATCCACGCGGCAAAATAGATTCACCTTTAACAGTTGCAATTAAAGTTGGAAATATGAATATAGTTAAGAAGCTGCTTAGTGTAGGGGCCGATGTAAATCCACAAGACAAATTTAATACACCTCTGATAGCAGCATGTGAAGGTAAGCATGAGAGTTTTGTGAAGGAGTTGTTAGATGCAGGGGCTGATGTTAATCTACAAAGTATTCAAGAAACACCACTTATAACAGCCTGTTATGGTGGGCATATTAGAATTGTGATGGAGTTGTTAAAGGCAGAAGCTAATGTCAATCTACAAATTAAATCTTATACAGCACTGATAGCGGCATTTTGGGGTGAACATGAAGACGTAGTGAAAGAGCTTCTAAAAGCTGGGGCTAATGTCAATTTTCATGGTAAATATTATAAACCAATGATAATGTGTTCAGGAAGGGTCACAATATTATCATCCCCTAAATCTTATTCAACTCTGACATTAGCATGTAAATATGGATATTTGAGTGAAGTTAGAACTTTGCTTAAGGCAGGAGCTGAGGTTAATCCTCGGGACCAATATTTCACACCACTAAATGCAGCAATTTGGAGACGAGATATGAGTATTATTAAGGAGTTGCTAAGTGCAGGAGCTGATGTCAACCTACAAGGAGAGTATGAAACACCAATCACAGAAGCTTGTACAACGGGACATATGAATATTGTGAAAGAGCTGCTGAAGGCAGGTGCTAATGTCAATCAACAAGGAAAGTATGAAACACCACTGACAGCAGCATGTAATAGCGGACATACAAGTATTGTGATAGAGCTGTTGAAGGCAGGGGCTGATGTCAATCTACAAGGAGAGCATGATACACCACTGATAGCAGCATGTAATAGGGGGGATATAAGCATTGTGATAGAGCTGTTAAAGGCAGGGGCTGATGTCAACCTACAAGTAGAGTACGAAACACCACTGGCAAAAGCAATAGAATCTAAACATTCAAATATTGTGACAGAGCTGATTAAGGCAGGGGCTGATGTTAATATACATAGAGGGTATGATACACCCCTGACACTAGCAATAAGATATGAATGTTCAAGTATTGTGACAGAGCTGATTAAGGCAGGGGCTGATGTTAATATACAAGAGAAGTATGAGTATAATACACCGCTGATACTCGCATGTTCTAGCGGGCAAATAACTATTGTGATAGAGCTGATAACGGCAGGGGCTGATATAAATGCACAAGCAGGCCATTTTACACCACTGACTGCCGCATGTAAGAATGGGTATATGGATATAGCCAAAATCTTGCTAGACGCAGGAAGTGATGTTAATAAGCAGGATAAGGAAGGAAATACCCCTCTCTACACTGCTTTTAGCATAAATAAGGCTTTCAAACCTGTTATACTACGAATGTTTGACATCTATGGTGCAGACTCTACTATCATTAATAAAGAGGATAGATCAACGGTATATATCGCATTAATTAAAAATGAAAATGGTTCAGTAAAACAATTATTAAGAACAGAGAATGAAAGTCAGTTAGACAGACTGAGGTTACATTTGTTTGAATGTTTGGTACACATAAGACACAGTGACGTGATGACTGATAGTAAGGATGATGTGGTGGTGACACGGAGACAAGTGTGGCGTATGAAGAGATGGGGAGATTTATATAAGGCAATCATAAAAAGTGATTGTAAGGGTTTAAAGCATCTTTTATGTATAGGTTTAGATGTAAATCAGTGGATACAGCTGTATGGTGATTTTAATGATGAATCTGCTGTGGTTCCACTGTGGTTCATACTGATGAAGCACTTTATTAATGACGACAGCTCATTTTATAAAGTGCAGATTCTCCTGGAGTCGGGGGCGGATATCAGAGAGTTTGATTCTGTGTTAAACATTGTGGGCATATCTTTTCTAGCGGTAATACGGCGAATGGTGAGTGACTTAAGTAAATATGACTGGCATAACAATAAATTGTTTAAGTTCAAAAGAGCGTTTAATGAGGTAAAGAAACATTTGAGGCGATATTCTGTGTGAAAAGTGTAAAAATCTTTTTAACTACATACATTCATATTGCCATGGCTCAATCGATTAGCACACAATAGTGATTTGTTTTATGAACTTTCTACAAATGCCCCTTTTCTATTCATGTGATGATACTCAATGTTAATTCTATATAAAATACATATACTTACAGTGTATTAAATTTTAATTACTATGTACATAAATATAGTCAGGACTCTATCGCCAGCTCCCCATGGTGATTTTATTGTATAGGGATCTTTTGTTTATTATTATATAGTAAAGGATAAACAATAAAGTGTATAACACTTAAAATTATTTACACAGTGGTTATCATAAAATTATCCTACATGAATTCATTTATTTTCATATAACTGGTTACCTTCAATGTAAATCTTTTGTGCAAGCTGTGTATATATATTGTAAATTATTACACACTTAGTAATAAATACAGGTTTTTTGCATATGCGATATGGCTGACGTCACAATAGCCGGATTTGCAGGGATAATAACCTATCTTAGCCTCGTAAATCCATATCAGCCCTGCAGGGCTGATACGGCTATTGTGACGTCAATATCACACCCTTAGTAAAATAAACCACAAAAACAGAATTTGTGATCGTGCAAAAATTTTGATGGGATCATATTCTCTTAATTTTAACTTTTTGAAAATAAAGTTAATCTTAATTTACAAATAAACTTGTAAAAGATTATTTTTAAATGGGGTACAGATTGAGTGCATTGAAATAGAAGTAGAATCAAATCCAAATTGTATGAGACAATAGACCAAGTACATGTATGTAAGAAGTCCATACATGATTATTTACTTATTTTCTTCTTAAATTAATGTATGCTGTGTTTTATTACTAAGTATGCAATAAACATATTAATACATATCCTTTTCCACATCACATCCTGTATCATCCCTCGACCAATATCAACCCTCGGGCCTTCGGCCCTTTGGCTGATATTGGTGTCTCGGGCTGATACAGGATGTGATATGGAAAAGAGTATGTATTATTCTATATATAATTATAGGACTTTGATGTTAGAATTAAAAATATCTCTAGAATCAATGAATTTTCGTAAATATGAGTTATAAAAATGTGTATCTACCAGAGTCAATCACACTAGATCAGAGATGGATATTTATTGATTGTTCTTTTTTTAAAGTAAAGGTTCAACATTTCATTGTTAAGTAAAACTATGTTTATAGATATAACATACTTACTACTGCTTAACACCTTGACCTTGTTTTTGTTTTTGCTGTAAGAGATGTTATATTATTTTTTTCCACAGTAATATTTGAATTTATATCTGCATATATGAGAGGTGTTCGAATATTTCACACACAATGTCATGTTTTTTCATATTAAAAAAGAAATTTATTTAAGCATATTATCATGAGTAAAATTTCTTTTTGACATCGACAACTGAAAAGAAACAAAAATTCAATTCAAGGCATCTGCCAAAAAATAAGTTAGATTTTAATTCAATTTGGGATTGTTTTCAAGCGGCATTATTTCAGGTGTTGTGTCACATTTTTTTTACCAATAATGTAGAAATTGTTCTTCTTTCTTACCAAAGGGCTTTTATATTCTTATGAAGCAGAATTTTTTCCAAATATGCTCCTGAAAAGAAAAGAAAAATATCCTTTTTTTATCTTTTAATTCGCAATTTTTAAATATTGAAAACGATTTATAAAAAAAGCCTTGCTTTAAGAAATAATCTATCCTTGGACTGAATACACACTGATATTTATACCATTTCTTACATCGGTGCTTATATACAGATTTTGAAAATCGATTACAACGTGGACCACTGCGGTGAAACTGACAGACAAGGGAAGCTTACTCATCCGATGCACCTACTCCTACGTTTAGGGTTCATGATTTCTAACAGAATTAATAAGATCAAGGCCATAAAACTTTCAATTGATGACCTTAAACGAGACTGTTGATATCCTGTTTTATGATTTGTCAATAACTTGCTTTTTTCTGATAAATTGTTCATACTAGGGATGTCAAACTATTTATTTTTTTTAGTCGAACATTCGATTTAATTATTTGAACGATAGTCGACTATTCGGAGCATTTTTGGAGAGAAAAAAATCTCATCGATAGCACTTTTATAGATCAAAAACCCTTTTCGTAAAGAATGAGTGCGTCATTTGGAACCTTTTCGGCTACACATTTTTAGCTTAACATTGCAATATATCGCTAAATTAATCTATGATTAATGTACAAGTATATGCTTTTGATATTTATTTCTAGAATATTTTGTCAGACATATTTCTATAATAACAGAAAATGTAATTAAAAAGAACATGTAAAAGCTTTAAATTCAGGAAATTTGGACGGGACCACACTTTCGAATATAAGGTATTCACAAATAGGCGGAGACATTAAAACCGCATGGTTGTGGAATGTAAACATTAGCACATATGACTTTTTTCGCACTACAAGTTGAATCGGAGAAGAGAGAAAGAGAGAGAGATCGTGTTGATTTTATGGTGCACAATTATTAAATGATTCTAATGTTAAGGGATGGGATAGATGTCTCGCTCGGCAGACCGTTATACATTAAAGGCGACATAAGCCTATACATGTACTTACTACGGACACTGTCAATACCAGAGGCCTGTTCAGCAGAGCGAGCGTTCGCGAGCGCTCGCCAAAATTCCTTATACATCAAATAGTAATTTTGGCGAGCGCTCGCGAACGTTCGCTCTGCTGAACAGGCCTCAGAATTCTTTCAAAACACCTCTAATGAAAAGCATAATGTTACGTGTAAATAAGAGACACATTATCTTCAAACCCTATTAAAATTCGTGCAAAAATCTCCCATTGTTTGAAGTTGGAAGTACGAAACATTATGTCACAACAGATTTAAACACAATGAAATTTTCAATGAAAGTGTTAGCGTATCGAACAGCAGAAGGTCACGTGAGAAAGGTGATTATAATATCAATCGTTGTTGCTCAGTGACCGGTTAATTTACTAGCTATCTCGATCCTAGTTTGGGGACATTTTTTTGAAAATTAGATATGAGCCGCAACTTGGCTAACATTGTCCTTTGGATATGTATAAGTTTAAGTTAAAATATATATTCTGTGCAAATAAGAAAAATGGCCAAGTTGCGGCTCGATGTAAACAAAGTCGTTGAAAACTGGTATGCATATGAATAACAATAGAAATGAGACAAAACTGTTAGACCCCCGTCTCAAAAGCTAGTTTCGCTCTGCATTATTTGATACTTTCATGTAATATAATATACCAAAACCTGCTCTTAAGATATTGTTTAATACCTATAAAACATAAATTTAATGAATTTTGGAATTTTATTTTGCGCAAAACATCGGGATCCAACTCTCATAGCTTAAGTGCACTCATTCTTTATGTAAAAAGTAACCGTGACATAAGATGCCTTTACTGTGTGTTAGACACCGATATTCAGATGAATCTTAAAAGTACTTGGGCACAGATTTGAAATTAATATTTTCTCTATAATATTACGACTTAAATATTTCAATAGCATTTCACACAAAAATTAATTAAAAATCTCATTTCATTTAAAACTTTAAATTTGTATGCGGGTTTGATTGACACATCCTTGCACTTTCACAAATCTTAACTTTATTCTTAATCCTTAGGATAAGTGGCAATCCTGAAGTGTAATAATGAAAAAAAATAATACTATGATCCAGAAAATTCAGAGTAGACATGTTCTAAAGCAAAACAAACACACAATATATAGACAGTACGTGCAGTTGTAGTGAACAGACTTTGGCGATTTATCGCACCCGATGGATCGTAAACATCCAACAATAACATGTTAACAAAAACCTGTGTACATAACACGAGTGTGATCGATTCGCAAAACTCTATACACAACGGAATGGCGGTACTTGTGAAGTAGTTCTGCTTTCTAACATTTCAACTCTGAATAAAATTATTCTTCTTGATTTAAGTTTTAATATTTCTCATTAATACACATCAGGATTGCCACCTGTATGGTTCTTTTGTTTCTTTTTCCCTTACCGAATTTTTGCACGCGAATTCTCGGAAACGGCTTGATGGATTTTTTTCTTGAAACTTTCAGATCTAATAGATATTGATCTGAACCTTATTAGAAATTTTTGTATTGAGATCGTCACTTCCGATCGTGAGATATGGACGATTTTCGGATTTTCAGAGGGTCTGCTTGTCGGGGTAACGCCACCTAAACAACTTGAGATGTTCAGTGTAGATAAAAGATTGTGTCACCATTTTCATTCAATTTTATTTTGTTTGTTATGGCGTATCATAATTTCTCCCTCGCCGTATACAGTGGTATTGTCGTTACGGATAGCTGGTCACGGCTGTCAGACCGGTTTGTACAATTTTGTCGACTTGTGAGGTCTGAGCAGGCCGTAAAAGCGAGAAGGTGTGTCCTTCATAGAGAAAATGTCGTATGACCTGTGTGGTCGCGTAAAATAGCTTTGTGCATTAGGCCTGCATGTTTTGTGAGTGTTCGAGAAGCTTTCCTGTGTGGACTGTAAAGTAAAGTTGAGAATTTTGACAGCGATGAGTTTTAACTGTATATTTTGTTGGGTAGGTGTTTTTGTTCTATTTTTTTAAGAAAAAGTTATTATTTCACAGTATTTTTTTAAGCATTCTGTATACATAATAATATTACCGACATGTTCAGGTATTTCATTCATACGTTTTATTTTACCGACTATGGAAACCTAGACTTTGAAATAATAATAATATTATAGGTGACCAGCAGTGTATGTGCGTATTTGAGTGAGCAGGTGAACATAATGGCATACTGAGATATTCGAGGAAATCCTGTGTACGTGAGCGTTGAAGGCTAGAGGGACGTGCGACCGTAACTCCATGGGTAACCAACGACTGTGTGTCCATGAACAGTATATATGGTAACACCTTGAGTCAACCTCTGTGGTCTCGTCAGTCAGTGTCTCCGATTTTGATTATATCAGCACATTGCTATGAAACATTTGTGGGTTCTGGTATGACGTTCTTATAGTCGGTACTTTGACACTATTATTATTATTTTTGTTTATTTTTTTATTTTTTTTTTTTTTTAGTTTTTTTATTTGTGCAAGTGTTGCAGGTGTGCGTGTTGTGTGTGTATGCAGAAGTTCTATATGTTTCGAGCTCTATAATAAACTTTTGTTTGCAAGTACTCTTTGTCCTTTTTACACGGTTTAGTTACAGTGAGGGAATATTTCCATGCCATTTATCACAAATTGTGACAGATGGATTGTAAAAGTGTCATTTTGAGCCTATATCTTTTCAGCCTAAAAGGCACCGAAGCTAGCCTGGGTTTAAAAAATGACTCAAAAATATCTAACAAAATTTAACAACTTTTCTATTAGCTCTTCTTATCTGTAAACATTTTGTTAAGACATACAGAAGAAAAGTTACTCAAAGATGTGAGATCTCTCATTTGATATGGAGAAAAGGGGGCTGCCTTCTCCAATTAGGGTAAAAAGGGACCAAAAGACTTTCATTTATATATCTCTTTTACTATCAATGTTTTGTTATAAATCACTGAAGCAAACATGTTTATCTTTAGGATCTTCAACAAAATATTGTAAAATTATGTTCATATGTTACGTAATTAGGGGCCAAAAGGGGCCAAAATGCTAAATCTTTGATTCTTTAAATCTCCAAAGGGAGCAATATTTTGATTAGAAATATTGAATAAAAGATGTTCAGAATCGTATTGTTTACCATATGCAACCATTCAATTTTTGCAAAAAGAACCCATTAAGGACTTAAAGGGCTGGCCCCTAAATATTTCTAATCTATATAGCTCGAAAACGAAAAGGAATTTCTGAAAAGTTGTTGAACAAAAAAATATTTAAAATGATAAGCCTTATCATTTGATATGAAAAAGGAGCTGCCCCTGCAAAAAAGGGGCCTAGAAGGGTCAAAAGACTTTCCTCTATAACTGTTTCACTATCAATGTTTTGGTATTAATTACTGAAACAAAAATGTTTATCTTTACAATTTTCAACAATATATTGTAAAATTAGGTTCATATGTTACGTAATAAGGGACCATAAGGAGCCAAAATGCTAGAGCTTAATTTGATTATAACTCAAAATGGAGAAATATTTTGATAAGCAGTATTGAATAAAAGATGTTCAGAATCGTATTGTTTATCATATACAACCATTCAATGTTTGCAAAACGACCCCATTAACGACGTTTGATCCTGATATTTAAAGTCTTAAACTCTTTTTGCCAAGTATATTTTTAGTTACTTCATACACAGCTTAATTAAAATTCAAATCAAAAAATGGGGGTCAATACGCTTCTTATGGCGCAACAGTACATTTAATATAACCTTTCTGCACTGAAATTTGTGTCTTAATCAAAAATTAAATTTTTGACGTTTTCCCTCCAATATTTTTATGAGAAGGATATGGAGATAACGAACAGTATTCAATCTTTATCCAATTAAAGCATGAAACAATATGAACTCTTAATTTGTTTTAAAAAGGACACTTTAAAATTGTGACGAAAGAAAAAATTTCAAATTGCTTCGCATAATCAATTATTTGACCTTACTGCACTAATAAAATGTTATTTTTCCGGCATTGAAAATTAAATAAGCTAGAAAATTATTTTAAAGTCTTAAACTTTTTCTGATTTTAAGATAATAGTTCAAAGGTATCTTAAATATTTGGAAAAGAACATCAAAAGTAGGGGTATATGATGTAAATTTTCCGATATTACTAAAAAAGTGTCAATTTTACGTTAAAATTGACTAAATTTTTTTCCAGGGTTTTCAGAATATATTTACTATGTTTGTCACATTTTGTTGAAAGAATTAATCAGAAATAATTTAATAGATATTTCAGAACCATAACACATTTCACTGCAAAAAACAGCTTTTTGTGCAACCAGCATGGAACGATAGGAATCAAAAATTAAAAGTACCGTTGTAGTTCAAAAGGGGAAAACTGATCATTTTCGTCTAAAAAACCTTCCGCCACAAAATAATATTCCCTTGCTTGATTCTACTTAAATGAAATTTAGGAGCGGTTTTTTCATTGAATATAGTTCAATTTGCATTGTAAAATTTAGATTTAATGTTTGAACTTAAAAATGATGCAGAATTTTATAAATAATGGAAATGACCACAATTCACTCAAAAACTCAGGATCCAACGTCCTTAAGGACTTAAAGGGCTGGTCCCTAAATATCTCTTTTCTATATAGCTCGAAAACAAAAAGGAATTTTTGAATAGTTGTTGAACACAAAATCTTTAAAATCCCTAGCCTCATAATTTGATAGGAGGAAAAAAAAGGACTGTCCCTGCAAATGAGGGGCCTAGAGGGCCCAAAAGACTTTCCTCTATAACTCTTTCACTATTAATGTTTTGGTATAAATTACTGAGGCAAAAATGTTTATCTTTACAATTTTCAACAATTTATTGTAAAATTAAGTTCATATGTTACGTAATTAGGGTCCATAAGAGACCAAAATGCTAAAGCTTTGATTCTTTATATCTCCAAAGGGAGAAATATTTTGATAAGCACTATTGAATAAAAGATGTTCAGAATCGTGTTCTAAACAATTTTTAACCAATCAATTTTTGCAAAACGTCCCCATTATGGACTTGAAGGGCTGGCTCCTACATATTTGTATTCTGCATAGATCGAAAACTAAAAGGAATTTCTGAATAGTCTCTGAACAATATTCTTTAAAATCACAAGCCTTATCATTTAATATGAAGAAAAAAGGGCTTACTCCTAAATATTTTTTTCTGTCACATTTCCGCCGTAAGACTAGTGTTTTTGTTTTTTGTTTTTTTTTTTTTAAATTCATAGAATTTATTATTGCTTTCACATTTACAGACTATGTACAGTAGATTTGTTTACACCCAATACATACATATGCAGTACTATATAATTTTTCATCCATAATATTTATATTATATACTTTATACAAATTCTCTTTGGTAAAATCTTTATACAAATTTATTTCATAAAGCTGAAAAAAAGATATATGACATTCATGTATATTATGAATCTTAATTGAGAAAGCTTTATATACAAAGAAGTAAACAAAGGGGAGGGGTGAGAAAGGGAAACACAGTGAGGCGGGGGAACAGTTTTCACTATTTTACCATACTGGTACATTTGAGTATAAATTTGAAGAACATTATAACATATCACAAATAATTTTCCAGTTCTTTTCATATTCTGAAATTTACAATTTCTTAAAAGAATAGCCTTTTCAACCAGTATTCTATCAACAATTATTTTTTCTAGCATTACTATACTTAATTTAGGCATATTTTTAAACCTACTGGCAAAAATAATTTGTTTAACAGTAAGTATTATTATATTGTGTAATCTATTAATGTTTTTATTGTTGTATTTTCCAAACAGTATATCTTTTCTATCAAAATTAATAGTAAAATGGAAGTTTTTCATAAACCACTCCTCTATATGACACCACATTCTTTTTACACAGAAACATTCAAAAAATAAATGTTCAATTGTTTAAACTTCTTGTTTACAAAATGAGTAAACAGGTGAATCAATTAGTTTAAGTTTATAAAGGTATTTAATTGTTGCAATAATCCTGTGCAGGATTTGAAATTGCATCCACTGAAATTTTGCCTCTTTTGTAACTTTAAATGGTAGTTCAAATATTTTATTCCATTCTAACTCACCAAAAGATATTCCATTATTTTCCCATTTTTCTAATGCTTTAATTGTTTGCTTTTTCTTCTTGATGAGTATATTGTACATATCTTTACAACCATTTGTGCTTTTATAAAAAAAATGTAAATTGAATTTGGGATAAAAGGTCCGCTTTCTTCTCTTTTTTCAATATCAATACTTTTCAATATCTTTGTAACAGCTTTTTTTAAACCGGTATATTCTACAAAATTAGTTTGTACATTCAGATTATTGAGGTACTCGAGGCTTATAAATTTTCCTTCAACGTCAAACAGATCTCTTATGAAAACAAAGCCTGCATCAAAATAACTTTTCAAAAATACAGAGGAATTATTTATTTTTATTCTTGGATTAAACCATATATGTTCATGAAGAATTTTAATAGTACATATTTTTTGACTACCACTGCAGTCAATGATTTTTACCCAATTAAGTAAAACCTCTTTCCAAAATTTGTTGCTTATTTTATTACACATCTTAACTATAAAATCTAAACCTCTTACCCAAAGAGATTCAATTTTCATTCCTAATTCTGATTCAAAAAGTTTTAACCATTTTGTGTCTGAGTAGACTAGTCTTCGGATCCATGTTGATTTGATTGCACATAAGAAATCCATATAATCAATCATTTTCAACCCCCCATTTTTATAGTCTTGGATTATAACACTCTTCTTAACCTTATGTACTTTACTTCCCCATAAAAAGTAATAAAGGTCTTTCTCAAATTCATCGAGCAATTCCTTATTGGGATTTGGAATAGTCAATATCAAATGGTTTATCTTTGGTATAATCAGGGATTTAATCACTGTTAATCTACCAATGGGAGTCAGTTTTCTTAATTGCCATTGTTTTATCAATCGCTTTATTTCATTTAATTTTGGGGGGTAATTCAGTTCAATCATTTCATCTAAATTAATAGAAAACTTTACACCAAGAAGATCAAAAGTAGAATTATTCCAGTCTAACTTCCATCTCGAGTGATGAAAGACTTCTTTAGAGAATTTTTACTACCGATCCATACCATTTTTGTTTTTGTAAAATTAATTTTCAGTCCAGATACAATTGCAAAATAACCAAGCTCTCTTAATATACCATCATAGACTGTGGTGATCCGTCAGATATAATTGAAGTATCATCAGCATATTGTGAAAGTTTATATTCCTCCCCATCAATTACAATTCCTTTTATGTCTTTATTATTTCGAATGAGAATCCCAAGAACTTCAGCACATAGTAAAAAGAGATATGGTGAAATTGGGTCCCCCTGTCTGCATCCCCTTTGTGGGAACAAGTAATCAGAGGAAATTCCATTCTGTATGACACATGATTTGATTCCATTATAAAATGTTTGTATCCAATTTTTAATGGATTCCCCAAAATTAAAAAAGTCTAATGTTTGGTATATAAACTTCCATAATATAGTATCAAAAGCTTTTTCAAAGTCAATTAACATTAATAAGCCTGGAATCTGTTTTTGTTCTGTGTAATGCATTAAATCATAAACTTGTCTAATATTTTCACCTATGAATCTTCCCTTCAAAAAGCCAGTTTGGTCCTTATTTATTATTTTATTCAACACAGTTTTTAATCGTTCAGCAATACAGCCTGAGGCTATTTTATAAATCACATTTAATAAACTGATTGGGCGCCAGTTCTTTAAGAATTGTTTTTGTTTTCCTGGTTTAGGTAGTTTCTAGACTCAAGGCTAGTAAAATATTTTGAAGGTTTTTCTCCCTCTTCTATCCATTTCACTTTTGCTCTAATACATTGACCTTTAAATTTTATTTTTCTAATATTCTCTAATTCTTCATGTTTGTTTTTTAATTCTTCAGCATGTTCTTGCGACAAATTCTGTTCCAGTATAAAGATTTCTTTTTCTAGTTGCAATTCTTCTTCAGTTATTTTCTTTTTCGTAAAAGTTGAATAAGAAATTGATTTTCCACTTATTTCCATCAATAATGTATCTAGAAATAATTGATCACTTAGCATAAATTGAATTTTATCATTTTCAATAGAGTCAATGTTATTAAAATTGTAGATGGGACAGGCGTATTGTAATTTAATATTTTTAATTTTTTCTTTTATCAAATTTACATATTCTTTATCTGCTAGTAAAGATTATTAAATTTCCAAAACCCTCTTCCTTTCAAAAAATCATTTGTTTTAACACCCATTACAACTGGACAGTGATCTGAACGATAACTATTTTCAAATTTTACATAAGGGGCCAAATTTAGTAACGATTCTGATATTAGGAAATAATCAAGTCTTGCCTGTTTTATTGGATTTTTCTTTCTCCAAGTGAATCGTTTTAAATTTGGATTGTTTTCACGAAAAATGTCTTTTAAATTTAGTATCTCTATCATCTTTAATACTTCCATTCTTGATTTAGGGTTATTTAGGTTTTTATAGTTCATTGAATCCAAATCATTTTTTGTGAATTCATGAATTCAACTTCCCTTACTTATGCAGCAATATACCTTCATCACCTGCATACGGAGTATTTATATCTCAGTTGAATCGATACGCAAGAGCATGCTCTACGTATGAACAATTTCTTAAACAAGGTAAATTATTGACAAGCAAGTTGATGAAACAAGAATATCAACAGTCTCGTTTAAAGTCATCATTTCGTAAATTCTATGGTCGATACAATGACCTTGTCAGCAAATACAATTTATCATTGAATGAAATGCTGACTGACGTTTTTCATACCAATTGTTAGTCCATTATCCATTATTTATACACTGAATTGACCACGGATTTTTTCCGTTATTTCCTGATTATGACAGCGAGCACACGGCGGGTGTGACCGGTCGGCAGGGGATGCTCACTCCTCCATGGCACCTGATCCCACCTCTGATGTTTCGGAGGTCTGTGTTTGCTCTGCTCTTATTTTGTATATTTGTTTAATGGACGTTGAGATTGAATACTGTTCGTTATTTCCATATCCTTATCTAAAATTAAATTAAAGTCACCACCTATAATCATATATTGTGATGTGTAATATTCTTGTATCATATTTAAAATCTTTGTATAGAAGGCTGGCGTGTCCTGATTTGGTCCATATATATTCACTATCAAAAAAGGAAGATTGTCTATTACTACATCTAGAATAAGATACTTGCCATTGTCATTTTTATATTCATTAATCAATGTCAAGTCACAGTTATTATTAATAAGTGTAGCAACTCCTCGTGAGTTTGATTTGTATGAACTAAAAAAGCCTTATATCCCCATAATGCTTTTATCATGCTTTCATCTTTTGTGACAAAGTGTGTGTCTTGAAGGAAATATACATTTAATTTTTTTTCTTTTACAATTTTAAAGACATCCCTCCTTTTATTCATGTCCCCTAAACCTTGGCAATTTAATGTAAGCATTTTTAGGAAATTTTCACATGGATATAGTCATCCATTCCACAGTTGATGCATAAAAAAGTTTACTGTTCCCCAACAGTAAGAAAAAAAGAGTTGATAAAAAAAGTAAAAATCTATATACACTACAGAAAAGTAGTTTTTAAGCTCAGACACACCTGCTGTCATTTTGAAAAAGTGCAAAACTAGACCCAAAAAACCTAACTTTAAGTTTATATTTGAAATGAAAATGTTAAAAATATAGAAAAAATTAATTTCATTTGAGAGGAACTCTATATACTAAATTTCTTTCCTATTCAGTTCCTTTTTTTCTAATTACAATTTGTTGTAGTTACCATGTTTGTTTTTTTTTTCTATTAAAGAAGTATGTCTGAAATGTGATTACAACAAAAATTTATCCATATCAAAATGTCGCACTTTGCACTGTATTAAAATTGAAATTATGTACACAGACTCCTCTCTGAGTTGAGTGATAGAATAGAAATTGATCAAAAACTTACAAGTTTACACAATCAATGCTGTACGATATATATACCGGAAATTGAATCTTTGAAAAAACACAAAAATAGTGACGTATACACTTGAAAATTCCGGAAAGTATCAAAACATGGACATAATTTATAATTTACCCAGATATTATGTGCAGCATGAATATATACATATCGAAAACCACTAAACAACTAGAATAAATATTTTAGTTTATGCAGAATTACCGTAATAGTCAAATTCGATGAAAGTACAGACGGGAACCGGCATATTTCTCGCCGCACTCATCCCAACCTCTGTGATGTGCGTGAAGCGTCTAGGACCGATCTTATTACCACACCACCGTGAAACGACCACAAGTGCGTTATTTATGTCATTATCAGCCAGTGTCTTTAGTAGCATTCTCCCGGCTCCGTGCTCGCCGTCATCTTCCGATCCCTCGTGTATCGTGCCGTCGTTACTGGTGAACCGAAACGCATAAATGTTGTGACTTGCGCTGGTAGTGTTATCTGTCCGCATAACTTCCACAAGCGATCGTCTCACCTGTTTACAGGAATCCACTGGCGTTGCGTGGGCAGCAAACCGGTTTCCATTGTCTTCTGTTGTCTTCCCCGTACTGATCGCGATCTTTACCTCTTCTCCACTGATAATCTCATCGGCCATAGGTCTGCTACCAATTTTTTCCCTGTACAGCATCTTGCTCTGCGTGAAAATGACCTTTTGACCTTTTAGCACCGTTTCTATGTTACGGTCCGCATATTTCTTTTGGACAACATATAAATGTTTCCTTTTTTCACGGACTTCTTCTGGTTGGTGTTGAGACACTCTTATTGGGGACTTCTTATCCTTGAGAATTTTAATGTGTCTCATCACAATGTCCTTGTGTGATTTGTTTACAAACTGGACACAGACTGGCCGAGGATATTTCCTTTGTTTGTCGATTTCCCCCATTCGGAACACTTTATATATCTGTAGGCTATCAACAGTCTCTGCCGGTATCTTCATCTCTACTGCAAACACGTTACTAATGATCTTCGCAAGGTTTTCAGGATTTTTTATTTCGGGTGCCTTTTCGTCTACTCCACTCACTATGATATTGTCTTCAATTGCTCTAGATCTAAGCTCTAGAATCTGTTCACTTTGAGTCTTTACACAATACTCCAGTCGAACTATGTAATCTTTCATTCGGCTAAGTTCTCTTTCCATCTTCTTCTGTTTTTCCTGCAGTTCAGTGGTTATATATATCGTATCGTTCGCCTGTTCTTGTACGTTTTGTAATCTCTCCTGAATGCCATGTTTTCCTCTAATGTCCTTTGTAACTTCGTCTAGATGGCGACCTTGTCCATCAATCCTTAGTAGAAGGTTTGCAGGAGTATTTTGTATATTAGTTATACGGTGCATGACATCTCTCATCTGAAAATTTTCACATTCCTTTGAAATTTCTCCATCACTAGTACTGGTGTTAATGGCGTTAGTGTCCATATCATCGAGCGCTCTCTTTTTAGACTGGGTCAATTGACTAGCCATATTTCACAATGAAACAGTGGAACGTATGAGTATCGCTCACTAGTGTTCACAAACAGATATGTTTACAAATTTTGTTTACCTTCTCGTTCCTCGTTTCTATTGCATTTTTTGGACTAAAACACACCTCAACACACTTTAAAACATCTTTGAATATCAGCAATACATTTTTCAAGATCTGAAATTAATTAATTTCGAGGTTTTTGGACTTCACTTTGCTCTCGATAAAAACTTACGTCTACATGTCGAACATGCGCACCACCCTAACACTAGTATTTTTATGAAGCAGAATTTATTAAAAAGCACTTCTTCACGAAAATAATATCTTGATTTGTCAATTAAACAATTTAAAAGGTAATTACCGGGTATAGCACTTACAGATAGTCTATATGTCTACCTGTTAATTAGCTTCGAAAATGCATGTTTTACGCACTATCAATTTGTGAATAAGGATTGCTAATAAAAACCCAGATGTGGAATTTATCATTGCAAGGGTATATTTGAACTATATTGCAAGTTCTGTGATCAGTGCATTGACATATACCATAAATTGAAATAATGTTTTTAAAACAAATATAATTTCAATTACATTATTCTCATAAAATCCTAATGCAATTTAGATACTTACAATCCTTAGAAATTGTGGCTTGCGTCTTGTGTCAAATAATCTGCCTACCTTTTGTCGAAGCATATAAAAAAATCTATATCATAGAAGCATGGACACATATCTTAAGTTAGCTGTACATCTACAATGTATTACTTTATCTAAATCAACAGTTAGGTCTTCATCACATTCGCACCAGCTTTCCACTGCCTTTGAAACGTTTAAATAATCTATTTAAAAAGTGAACTCATTGTTTGGATTCCTAAGCACAAGAAGTCACCTGCCTGGTGCAGTGGTTAGAGTATATTGTCTAGATCCATATGAATGTGGAGGTATCCACAAGGGATATAAAATTCAATTTCAGTGCTTAAATTATAATTACTATGGTTACTATTTTGTAGGTGTAGACTGATACGACAAGAGCTACCTATGCATCTGTTGTGAGCAATGATACCATGCAGACTGGATCGAATCCAAATGCCACGAGAAATCAGAAAGCAAATCAAGCAATGCCCCCAAAACAAAGTTTACATCACCATTACACTCGATGGACAACTTTTAATAACGCGAAACGAAACTCGCCAACTCCTATCCGAAAAACCACAACTTTAAGAGGAAATACCAACAAGGAATTAACCACCTACAAAATAGTAACCATCATCACCAACGGATTATTAGACGGTACAAACTCTCAAATATTTATAGAAATGAAAAAACAACTTCCATCGGACGTGGTGTGCGGCACTATTTTTTAGGAGGCGGCAAACCCAACCAAGGACAGAGGCACATACCACAATTATATCAACAGACAACGCAAATGTTGAGGAAACAAATAAAACTAGATGCTGTCATGAGACAGTAATACCCGCACTATGGTGTTTGCCTCTAAATACACACTCTTTCATATTGGACTTTCCAAGGAAGAAGTCAAAATAATTCTATAATTATCACCGTACATGTAAGGTGACCATATGATCTATGAGCCTCATATATGTATTTTGAATACTTAATTCATTACCAGTCTGAATTAACAGAATTTAATTAATGATTGAACTAAATTACTTAATTAGATTCCGATAAATATTTTGCCCATAATTTGGAACTTTTTAAATTTACTTTCTCAACGACATAAAATATTATTTTAGTACAAAGCGTTTTTGATGAATTTATCAGAATGTGCAAACTGATTTTAGTACTTGGTCGGGAAAAAAACCCATTGAAAATACAACCCGATTAATTTGTCAATGCCTCTCTCTCTCTCTCTCTTTCTCTCTCTCTTTCTCTCTCTCTCTCTCTCTC
>PRKT01001329.1:18651-40486 GCA_003671525.1 Saccostrea glomerata | reverse complement strand
TATTGAAAAAGCACAATGTAAACATTGACATGTGACGTACCAAAACACGAAGCTGTAGAAACACACGTGACCCGAAATACACTAAACCGAAGGGGGTTAGGAATACACCACTACCTCAATAGATTTTATTGCAACCAGAATTTGTTTAGTTGCATTAGAAAGCGTATAAATTTTCCTTTCCAGCAGTATATAACATGTATTGTTTTATCAGACGTAAACTTCACATCATGGAAGAATAAAAGATGTCTCCGTTTTCGACATGCAAAATTCTCTGATCGGGAAACATACGCCAATTAATCAACGTATTAATTAAGACATCTATTTTCAATATTTTCCTTTGAAACTGTGTGAATGCATATAACATACCCTGCTGGACGTGACTGCAATAGCTTCTTGATTTTCTTTTACGTTTTGCGCGAACTGTGTCAAGAAAACCCCGATGACTCCCGAAAATCGGGGTGACCCGAACTACCCTAAATGACTGTAGTCTTATTTAAATAACTGCTAATTCCAGGGGGGGGGTGATCTCCCTAGCCACTGACTCCCTGTACCTTAAATGACAATTGATCTTATGACTCCATAATAGTAGAAAATTTTTTCATTTGACTATATATACATATTTTGTTTCCTATGTTTATGTATGTTTGCTTGTCTACAGAAACTTTAACCTTGTCCATAAGTTTTAAGTGGATTGGGCTATACACATGGCTTCAATATTTCATAGGTAAATTTCTTTTGGCAAAACCTTTTAATGGGTACCACCAATTTTGACCTCTTGATCTCTTGACCTTGGAGTTTGACCCACTTTTACAAGAAAAATACCTTAAACTTGGCCTAAGTTTTGAACAGGTGGTGCTAGGACTTTCATGCTCTAACATGTGTAATCATTGTGAACTTTCAACAGGTATAATTATTTTTGACCTAGACCTTAGAGTTGAACCCAATTTAACTTTAACCTTGGCAATAACTTTTGAACAGGTGAGGAAGTTCTAGGGATTTCTCTCTTTTTTCACATGTGTATTCCTTGTGACAAGACTTTCCCTTTGATACCAACAATTTTGACCCTTTGACCTTGACCTTGGAGTTTGACTTACATTTGAGAAACTTCAACCTTTGCCAAAAGCTGCCATAACAGTTGCTGTCACAACAAACAAATAAATTACTAAAAAAACACAGTATACATGTACATATTTTATATTCAACAGATATACATCTGGTCATATCTCTAGTTCTCCCTTGAATGAGACATGGTGATATAAATTTTAAAAAATAATTATGATAAGAGTTGAAAAGGTTGTGCATATTAAAATATACTAAGCTCTGCGGATGAATTAGATATACCAGTTTAGATATACCAGTTTAGCTTTATTTTGCTACCCAAAGCACCTTGATTAACTATTTATAAGCATACTGTTTTCTGAAATGTACTGATTTCTGTTGTCCATCTGTTTGTCTGCAAACTTTTCACATTAACTTCTTAAGAACCACTGGGCCAATTTCAACCAATTTACATTTAAATATGCAGGGGACTTTTTCCAACATAAATCTTCTTCTCAAGAACAGCAAAGACATTTATTGTCCCCCATTTTCGCTAAGGTAGGGTACATTAAATCTCATTTGTTTGTCAATCTGCCCATCTGTCACAATAAATTTAACCTTGCAATTGGTCATCATGGTCGTATATTTTGAATGAGAAGAGACAGGACTTTTATATTAAACATGTGTATTAGTATTAAATGGGACAATACCATTCTAAATACACTATGATTTTTATTACCCATGACCTTGAAGTTTGACCTAATTTCATAAACAAATTAATTGCTTTGAATTAATCATTTTGAAAGATAAATGAAAGGGCATTCATATTACCTGTGATAAGACCTTTCCAAATGTATCATGACTTTTTGACTCTGTGACCTTGACCTTGAAGTTTAACTTAGTTTTCATTAATGTTGTATTTCCTTTTCATTGAGAAGAGATTCGACTTTCACATTTCAAGTGAACATTACCCATAACAAGATGTTTCCCAACATGCTATGATTTTTTACCCCTTGACCTTGATGTTTCAACAAAATTTCAAAAGAGTGAACTCTCCCAAAAGAGGATAAGACCACTGTTTAAAACAAAAAAAGGAGTTTAGGGAAGACTGGGCTTTTTTCATAAAAAACGTCATTTTTCGACCCTCATTTGACCCCCCAGGCAAAATCAAAATTCCGATACCTAACTGCACATCTACATGACCCCACCAACCATCTCCCAAAAGATGATTAGGCTGCTGAGTAAAATGTAAGAGGAGTTCAGGGAAGATGGGGCTTTTAGCATAAAAAAACGTCATTTTTCGACCCCCATTTGACCCCCTGGGGCAAAATCAAAATTCACAAATCTTACTACACATCTGCATGACCCCACCAACCATCTTCCAAAAGATGATTAGGCTGCTGAGTAAAACGTAAGAGGAGTTCAGGGAAGAAGAGTCTTTTTTGCATAAAAAAAGCCATTTTTGACACCCATTTGATCCCCCAGGGCAAAATCAAAATTCCGAAACCTTACTGCACATCTACATGACACCACCAACCATCTCTCAGAAGATGATTAGGCTCCTGAGTAAAATGTAAGAGGTGTTCAGGGAAGACGGGGCTTTTTGCATAAAAAAAAATCATTTTTCGACCCCCATTTGACCCCCCGGGGCAAAATCAAATTCCAAAACCTTACTGCACATCTTCATGACCCTACCAACCACCTTCCAAAAGATGATTAGGCTGCTGAGTAAAATGTAAGAGGAGTTCAGGGAAGAAGGAGCTTTTTGCTTAAAAAAAACATCATTTTTCGACCCCCATTTGACCCCCCGGGGCAAAATCAAAATTCCAAAACCTTACTGCACATCTACATGACCCCACCAACCATCTTCCAAAAGATGATTAGGCTGCTGAGTAAAATGTAAGAGGAGTTCAGGGAAGACGGAGCTTTTTGCTTAAAAAACATCCTTTTTCGACCCCAATTTGACCCCCTGGGGCAAAATCAAAATTCCGAAATCTTACTGCACATCTACATGACCCCACCAACCATCTCCCAAAATCTGGTTTGGCTGCTGAGTAAAATGTAGAAGGAATTCAGGGAAGACGGGGCTTTTTGCATAAAAAAACGTCATTTTTCGACCCCCATTTGACCCCCAGGGCAAAATCAAAATTCCAAAACCTTACTGCACATCTACATGACACCACCAACCATCTCCCAAAAGATAATTAAGCTACTGTGTAAAATGTAGGAGGAGTTCAGGGAAGAAAAGTGTGACAGACGGACGGACGGACGGACATGAGTAACAACAATATACCCGAACTTTCTTTAGAAAGTGCGGGTATAACTAAGGAATCAATAGAAGTTGATCCTAAAGTGTTTAATCTTTCAGAAAGGATATTAACTAAAGCAGAGATAAAGTTATTATCTAGAGGCTTGAAATATACACCCACCCCACGTATGAATAACCAAGAATTTAAAACGGACGTAAAGGAATAAACAAGGAGACTACGACTAAGGGAATATTTTTACGAAGATAACGACGAATTAACAGAAGATAGTGAAAATGAGGAACCAGAGGACATGGTTAGAAATAAATCCCACTTTATTCCAAAACGAGGTAGAAATCGAACTCTAGATACGGTATGTGAAACCCTAGATAATATAAACCTACCTAATATTAAGAAGAATATTAGATCTAATCTCACAAAAGAAGAGCAAAAAGCTTTAAATGACTTACATAATGATGAATGTATCGTTATCAAAGAAGCCGACAAAGGAGGTGGAGTAGTCATCATGAATAAAACATATTACGAACGTAAATCTTATGGAATTTTCCACTATACTTGTTAAACATTATTCAGTTTACCAATTTACACGTAAATATATAAGAAATATTTCTGATTTCTTTAAAAAAAATACTTTTCTTTGTGTTTTTTGTTGTTTTATTATAGATAATCACAAAATTCTCCATAGAATCAAAACGTTTAAAAGAATTCCTAATTAAAATTGTATTTCTTGTAACATATTTTTTAATAATAAGATTTTAGGGGAATGTTGTAGTTTTCAGAATTTATTTTTAACAGAATGATAAACCAATTTTGATCACCCCTTCTGCAGTTTTTTAAGAAATATTTCCATACCATAAGTCCTCCAGGATGCCAGCACATACTGTACCATTTGTGCATGATAAGAGATTTTTACAATTACCCCAATATTACCTTTCTATTTTCCCTCTCATCCTTCATAAAAGTCTGTCTGTTAAAAAGTTTCCTTTCCTCGGCATTTAGTCTAATTTGTACTATTAAATTTTTATTTAATTTTCATACAATAGATCTACCCCTTTTTTGTATTTTATTTATATTTTTCATATTCCTTTGTTCCTATTGGTAAAAATTACAGCTAGGAAGGAGCACCGTAAGGATCAAATCAGAAAGTCTTTAAACTTTTTCTTGCAATTGCCTTATTGTAAATCACTTTTTATTTGCCAAAATTTTACATGAGCTGAATTACGCTAGACCGTCTGTTTGCAAAATATATTCTTTTAAGAAAAGCTTTTACTGCCTTAAATAAGAACAATAACGTAGTTAACTCGGAAAGTACGAGTTCACCAACACTTGTTGATCCACAGAGCATAACAATTTACCTCGTTTTGGAAATTGTTCATACGTAGAGGAAGCTCTTGCGTATCGAATTAACTAAAATATATACACTCCGTATGCAGGTGATGAAGAAGGATATTGAGATAACGAACAGTATTCAATCTCAAAGGCCATAAAACAATACAAAATAGGGGCAGAGTAAACACGGACCCTCGAAACATCAGAAGTAGGATCAGGTGCCATGAAGGAGTGAGCATCCCCTGCTGACCGGTCAGACACGCCGTGTGTTCCTTGTCATGATCAGGAAATAACGGAAAATCCGTTGCAATTCAGTGTATAAATAATGGACTAACAATTGGTATGAAAAGCGTCAGTCAGCATCTGACTCAATGATAAATTATATAGTCTATTAAATATTCCCCATATAATCTATAAAAGCGCAAACAGTTCATAACACTACATATTCACTGGATTTGAGGCCGTATTCACCGGAGGGTTTTTGCACGTGCAGTTTTATTGTGACGTAATAATCAATACTTCAAACAACGTTGTAAATAATGGTTGCAACGGCCACAGCGAGATATGTATTTTAGCAGGAAAAATATTAAACAAACCTTTTTCAGGATTATTTTAAAACATTGGAAAGTCTTAAAAGGCGAAACTCGGAAAGGAAAGCACGGAAGTGACAAACTGTAACATTCTATCTTTAACATTCTTTGTGCCGAGGGCCTTTTTTGGGCCTATCTTCAACAAGAGGCCCATGGGCCACATCGCTCACCTGAGAAACTTTGAACATTCCGTTTTTTACCAGATTTCCCCCTTGTAATACATATTGTGACCCCACCTTACCCCACTGATCATAATTTAAACGATTTGAAATCTATACTACCATAGGATGCTTTGATTCAACTTTGTAAATCTTTGATTCCCCATTGTGGCCAAAGTCCTACCCCTGGGGGTCATGATTAGAACAATTAAGAATCTACACTACCCCGGGATGCTTCCACATAAGTTTCAGCTTTTCTTGCTCAGTGGTACTTGAGAAGAAGATTTTCAAAGATTTTTCCTATATATATTTCTATGTAAAACTTTGATTCCCCTTTATGGCCCAGCCCAACCCAGGGTGGTCATGACTTTATTAATATAGCATCTACAATACCCTGGGTTGCTTCCACATAAGTCTCAGCTTTTCTGGCCCAGTGGTTCTTGAGTAGAAGATTTTCAAAGATTTTCCCCATATATATCTTTATATAAAACTTTGATTCCCCGTTGTGGCCCCGCCCAACCCCCGGGGGGTATGATTTTGAACAATTTCGAATCTGCACTACCCCAGGATGCTTTCATGTAAGTTTCAGCTTTTCTGGCCCAGTGGTTCTTGAGAAGATGATTTTTAAAGATTTTTCCTATATATTTCTATGTAAAACTTTGATTCCCCATTGTGGCCCCGCCCAACCTCCGGGGGCATGATTTGAACAATTTAGAATTTGCACTACCCCAGGATGCTTCTATGTAAGTTTCAGCTTTTCTTACCCAGTGGTTCTTGAGAAGAAGATTTTTTAATGACCCCACTCTATTTTTGTCTTTTCTTGATTATCTCCCCTTGTGAGGGGACCTGGCCCTTCATTTTCACAATTTAAATTCTCCCTTACCCAAGGATGCTTTGTACCAATTTTGGATAAAATTGGCCCAGTGGTTCTTGAGAAGAAGTCGAAAATGTGAAAAGTTTACAGACGGACAGACAGACGGACGGCTAGACGGACGGACGGACGACGGACAAAATGTGATCAGAAAACTACGTAGAATGCCACGGGCATATTTTGGGCCTACCGTTAGCTCATTTACGTAACAAGTAAAACGGATTATGACGTTACGTCATCATTCTGAGTTTTGCGCCATTTTAGTTTCTTGTTACAGGAAACAAGCATTTAACGTTCTACTGAAAAAAATTATATAGAAAGGAATGCTTAACCGGTATTTTATTTGTATTGGTTATCAAAAAATAAAAACATTACACTCTGAATTGAAATTAAAGAACTGTCTGTATTTTCAATCCTCGTTTGAAAGATACAAGTAATCAAAATTCTATGGGGAGAAATTTCAAAAAAAATATTTATTTAGCCTATCTTAAAAATGGGAATTGTAATTTCTGAAAATATTTTTTTTTAATCGGCATGATATATTGTAAAGTTAATTATTGTAACATCATTTAACATTAAAGGTACTTGGACACAGATTTGAAGTTAATTTTTTCTGTATAATATCATGAATTATATATTTTAATAGCATTTCACACAAAAATTAATTAAAACTCTTAATTCTTTGAAAAGATATTAAAACTTTTAATTTTTTGGCGGGTTTGATTGACACATCCTTGCACTTTCACAAATTTTAACTTTATTCTTAATCCTTAGGAAAAGTGGCGATCTTGTTGTGTATTATTGAGAAATATTAAAACTTAAATCCAGAAAAATAATTTTATTCAGAGTAGAAATGTTAGAAAGCAAAACTCTTACAAGTATTGTCATTCCGTTGTGTACAGAGTTTAGCAAATCGAGCACACTCGTGTTATGTACACAGTTTTTGTAAATATGGCACGAGAGTTCTATTATTGTTTATGTTTAGAATTCACCGGGTGCGTTTAAACGCCAAAGTCTGCTCACCACAACTGCACGGACTGACAATATATTGTGTGTTTGTTTTGCTTTCGAACACGTCTACTCTGAATTTTCTGGATTATAGTATTAATATTTTTCATTCATACACAACAAGATTCCATTTTTCCAAAGGATTAAGAATAAAGTTAAAATTTGTGAAAGTGCAAGAACGTGTCAATCAAACCCGCCAAAAAAATAAAAATTTTAATAACTTAGAAATGAAATATGATTTTTATTTAATTTTTGTGTTCAAATCTGTGTCCAAGTACCTTTAAAACCTTGAAGGGCTTTTAACGGACTATTTCATCCTCAGGAGCATAACAAAATGAAACGGTTTATTTCATACATGCCAAATAATAAAAAAAAAATCCAAAAAGAGACAAGGAACTTGTATTATATATCACGATTAAATTAATGAATGAATTACGGCAGGTATTTATTCAATCAGAGGGCAGGCAAGATATCTTGTCTGTCGAAATAATATAATAAAATTTCTTTCGTTTGAGGAACGAATTAGACAGAAATCAATTTCTACTTGGTGTGATAATGAATTACTTTTTTGGAATTGCAAGGTTTTCATTCAAATACCTGGTGAATATTACCTGGTTCTTTAGAACCGGTCTCGTTAGCAAGGCTATAAGAGGTGAATAGTGGTTTAAATACCAGTTAAGGACGACACGTAGAGCACAATAAAGTTTAAATCTCAGAAGCAGAACGAAGTAGCATAGGGAGTGGTTCATCGACATGTTGTAGCCATTGTAGATGATATGTAATCACAGAAAATAGAGCCGGAGAGAGATTTGACAGTGTGAAAAACGAGGTCATCAAAAGCCATCTTAGAGCTTGTTTTGATAAGATAAGTATTCATTTGAGAATACAATTGATTAGTTTTTGAATTAGTAATAAACTTGTGTTAACAAGGTTTGTAATAGAGAGAATTTGAAAACAAATACATGTACATGATTGTATTCAATTATGAGAGCCGTTAATTTTCGTAAGTATATCATGGTGTAATTCTTAATTGTTTTATATATTGATAAATATTTTATATTTGCTGTGATAATCGAAATTATTTCCAGAAATAGATAATTTGTTTTGTAGAAAGATGGATTTGTTCATGGAAGAAAACTGATGTTTATGAAAATCAAAACAAATACGTTACGATAATTTATTTTATTTTTTCAATTAATGCAAGTATAGAATTTATAAGATACTTATATTTGCACATATATCCAATTAAATATGTTTGCTTATCATTTTAATATGTCCTAAGTGCATTAGCATTATAACATGGACATTTCTTGAGTATAGAAAATATGCAGCACTTAAAATTGTTTGAATTTATTTTTACAATTTCAGTTTCTTGCCATTTTGTCAAATGTGCTACTTAAATGAAAAGTTTTAAAAATGTTGAAGAGAAAACAGTATATTCTTATGTTTCAGGTAGTTACATGTTGGGGTTGGTATCACGATGAGTATAATGAAGAAGGTGATTTTAATAACTCCAGAGAAGTACGGTAGATTTTTTCTTTGCGTTTTATGCCAATTGAAAGTTAAGTTCAATGCGGACTCCATCATAATGGAAAAGAGAAACATTTCATGTTCTGAACTTTGAATATAATAATTCGTTTTTCGATTTGTTTTAGTAGATATTCAATCAAGAATCCGTATAGTAGAGTATGGGGCATAGACAATTTTTTTTTATATCTTTTAGCCAAGAATATGTATTAATAACATATAAACTTTATAGAAGAAAACGAGTTTTACTTGACTTGTGATTAATGCAGGACAGGAGCGGCATTGCCAAAGTGGATTAAAGAGAGAGAGATATAAATATTTAGTTTCAATACTAAAAAGTTTTGATGACAGAAACTGAAGTTTTGTCGGTTTTGATTTTCGAGTAAAAAGGATTTTGTCAATGAATTCTAATTTTAAAAACGATTAACCAAAATTGAATTCAATTTTTTTTAAAATATTAATTTCATGAGTTCTTTTGCACAGTTATTGTGTTTGGTAGTGTTTGGAAGATTTGAATTTTGATAACGTTGATATATTTCATTTTATAATGAAATGATTTAAAGAATGTTTATTAATTGGCAACCATTTATGGAGTATTTATTTTTATTGAAATTAGTTTTCAGTGGAAAGTGGTTTCTATAATACTGTAGCTATCTAAAATCTGTTATTTTTGAATTTAAAACAAAAATAGAATATGAGCGGAATTCCAACCCTAACCCAACTTGAAATAAAATATTTTATGGATGTTTATCATAATACATCTGTGGTGTTTGGTTTTTGGCGGGATTGATTTCAGTGGACAATGAGAAGGACAGAAATAGTCAAATGAAAATTAATATTCTGTTTAAATTAATGTTGAATTGGTTTTGAATTTGAATAACTTTGGCACATTTTAGCATTGATTCATTTGATTGAAATTTGTACTTTTTGATAAATTACATCATAAAATGAATGCATGGATTTGTATCCAACCACATTTGTGATGATGCCATTTGGCGAGATTTGTTTGTGTAGAAAGTATTTCTACATAAGTAGTTGTAACGCAACTGAGGATAATAAAGCTAGTGATTATGTCAAACTCTGCTTCAACCTCAGGCCAGTCACAAAATAATGTGGATCCTTTGCTATTCGCAAAACATGCGTAGGATTACAGATCTTTATAGATCAATGAGAACAACACTTTGCATTTGGTAGAACGAATTGTATTATGGAAATTTACATCAACATGACATCTTGTTAATACAAGAAATAAGGGAGAAGTGCCTAAAATGAATCTCATACCCTGTTTATATACTTGCTGACAGCCCAATACAGTTAGGCTCCTATCAGGCATCCATTAGGCCTCATTAGGCTTCCAAATAATGGGGTCTCCTGCTACCTAACATGATAAGGCCTCCGTCAGGCTCTTATTAGGCATCCATTAGGCCTCCGTTAGGTGTTTGGCACCAAGTAATAGGGCCTCCTACCACCTAACATGATTAGGCCTCTAAGACACCCAATGTTGTTAGGATACCATAAAGCTACCTATTGCTAGTGATAAGAAAATTTACTACAAGTATAAAAGTTTAACTACTGAAATCTCATCTACTCATATCTTTATATATGTTACGCAACAAAAACACATAAAAAAAACACTACAATGTAAAGTAAAGGTTAATAATTCTGATGAAAATAAAGTAAATTTTGATTGGAATATGAACGTTTTGATAAATTATATCAAATGATTTTATAGATGTTTATCCAACCACATTTGTTTTGATGCCATTTGGTGACATTGTTTGGATTTGATTGAAATTTGATCAGTCTTGACAAATTAATATTTCATAAGAGATCATAGTATGATTGAATGGTTGTTTTTTCAAATCCATTTGTGATTTTTTTCAAAAAGAAGAGAATTATTTATTAGAGAGTTATATATGTACATGAAGTTAGATGGTTTTAAAAAAAAAATCTTTTAAATCTGCTTTATTATAATTTGATTATCAAATGGATGTTTATACAAACACATTTATGTTGTTGCCAATTGAAGAAAATGTTTTCGGGGAAAAAAGGCATTCTTGATTCACAATAATTGAACTTTTAGTTAATTTAATTTTTAAAGTGTTTTTGCACAATATTATGCTCTTTTAGTTTGAAGATTTTGATTTAAATAATTTTGATATATTTAATTTCATCATAAAATTATTTATTGGATGTTTATCCAAGTATATTTGTGGCATTGCCATTTGGCAAGATTGTCAATAGAAAACGAGTTAAAGAAATGCTTTTATGTAATTAGTTAGATAATGGTGAATGGTATTATTCTTTAAAAAAAAGACATTTATATTTTTCTTAATTAAAAAAAATATTAGTGCAATCCATAAATTTTGAACTTAATGGTGGAATTTTGATTCATTTTATCATTAATGATAGTATGCATGTTTTGCTAGCCACAATGGGGTTGATTTTGATTTCAGAGTTAAAAGATACATTTATATATCAGTTTTCTAACATCAAATTTGTTCTTCCAGGTATTATTGGTTATCGTCTTCTTATGTTTAATTCAATCATCATGAGGTATTAATTTGTGTACCAATAATGTCAGAGTTTCAAAGAGGCACATATCCAAGGAATTGAGATGGGATCCAAGAAATTTCACAGGAATGTGTTTTTGTGCTATTTTGATATTGGATAATGAATATACTTCAATGTATAACTGTGTCGAAATCATTTCATATATTTGAGGTATTCTTCCCTGGGACTTCATGATCAATCGTGTGGTATGCGTTGAATTTGACTTGAAACTATACTCAAAACTCAAGTGCAGGAAATATTTATCGATGCGTGGATAGGATGTGTGCATAATATCAATACTTTTTACGATCAGACTCACATGCTGAATTGCGTTATGGATTATCAAAAGACGGCGGTGTATTGAATTTGTTGAGGATGGATATACATGTATATGTATTTCTTTGGTGATTATTATTTAATTGTTTTCAAAATATTTTATTGGAAAATTTCTGTAAATTTTATGTAGTTATTGTGTTTAAAATATTAATTGACTTTGATATGATTTAAATGAATTTTGTTGGATTGAATTTAAAATCAGTGATTTTATACTTTCATTTTCACGTTCTTTGTATTTAGAGCTGCTGCGTGTCGATGCTATGTCCAAATGGTGTGTTTGTTGTACATTGTACTTTCATTTGAAAGTAATGAATGGATTTAGAATAAAAATATGATTTCTTTCGTTTGAGGAACGAATTAGACAGAAATCAATTTCTACTTGGTGTGATAATGAATTACTTTTTCGGAATTGCAAGGTTTTCATTCGAATACCTGGTGAATATCATCTGGTTCTTTAGAACCGGTCTCGTTAGCAAGGCTATATAAGAGGTGAATAGTGGTTTAAATACCAGTTTAGGACGACACGTAGAGCACAATAAAGTTTAAATTTCATCATGATTTATTCAATCCAACATAAACATGTATATATACAAATATATACAAATTGATTTTCATATTTTACATATGAACACTGTACGAATAAAGCTGCTGCGTGTCGTTGCTATGTCCAAATGGTGTGTTTGTTGTTAATTGTACTTTCATTTGAAAGTAATGAATGGATTTTGAGTAGAA
Organism: Saccostrea glomerata; assembly: GCA_003671525.1. Lineage (NCBI taxonomy): Eukaryota > Metazoa > Mollusca > Bivalvia > Ostreida > Ostreidae > Saccostrea > Saccostrea glomerata. Next base: position 28,077 of record PRKT01001329.1, on the reverse strand, counting down.
CTATATGTATTATATATAATTTTATACTATATGTATTTTTTTTATTTTATTTACTAACAGTTATATGTATAAGCGATTTAAATAGAATTAGTTATGTCAATTAACATGCAAATGTTTCTTGATTTTTAAAGGGCTTTAAGGGTTTATACGCAAAGAAGAAAAACTCTTTTTTTTTTGCTTTTGTTAATTTGTTTTTTTTGTTTTCGTTTTTGTTTTTTATTTGTTTGTTTGTTCGGAGTTTTTTTGTGATATACTTTTTTTAATCCATATTTTAATTATAACATTACTATACTATGAGCATATATTATCATAGAAACAAATGTTCATGTTTTATATAATCAATAAAATCTATAGAGAAATAATGAAAAAAGTTTTTATACACCTAAACATTTACTAAGTAACTTGATTTTAATCCATATTTTAATTATAACATTACTATACTATGAGTATATATTATCATAAAAACAAATGTTCATGTTTTATATAATCAATAAAATCTATAGAGAAATAATGAAAAAAGTTTTTATACACCTTAACATTTAACTTGATTCAAACAACCAACAGATTGCTTCCGAGTTTCCGATCAAGGGTGAAAAGAAGAGGAAAACATACGAAGTAACTTACGTCTTATAATAGTGCATTCTAGGTTATATCTTTTAGGAATACCATTAGAAAATTTAAAAGATCAACTTAAACTTGTTAACAAATTTAAAAAAAATCATAACGATTCGCTACAACTGTGCATTTTTATCTTCAATAAAAAGTCTATATGATGTAAACGTGCGTAAATGTGGCATGTTCTTTTTTTTAATAAAATTAATATAGCTCTATTAATTTTCTTAAATCACCGGAAAACACGAAATCTTTGTACTTGAATTTATTAGAAAATAGCTAAAGTTTTATCTGGAGAGTATGACCGGTTTCAGGGAATAGCGTGCTCGCAATAAAACTTGTCCGCGAACTTTTCTAACAACCCTATTACATGTGGTTCAGGAAAAGCTGTGATCAAGTGTGCAAAGGCCCGTATAACGAGGTGGTACTTTTTCCGAGTTTAGTTCAATAGTAACTCTTTATTTAGAACACCCCCCACAGACACACACACCCTCACTTCTGGCATGTCCAAGATTTCTTTTTTGAAAAATTTAACCAAAAATAAGAACCCACCCCCATCACACACATACCGGTACACACGAAACAGAAATTTTGAGATCGGAACATCAGAACAATTAACATATATTTTTTTAAGGGGGTCAGAGTTTTTTTTTAAGACAGCCCCCCCCCCACGACCATAAAACCATTTCTACAAGACTGGTTAGTTGCAGAACTAGCTGTAGTCTCCAAAAAAATATTTTTACAAACCGGCCTATCAATATATTTTTTTTCGGAGAGCTACAGTACAGTTTTCGGCTACGGACCGGATACATTTGATATACATGTATAATGTAAGTTCTACGTTAAAAACTATATATAAGGGGTACAAACAGAAATGGACCTTTTTCAAGTACAATAAATTTTTCAACGATAAATCACGAAAACTTTATTAAGAAAGTTATTTATGCATAACTGCGTTTCACTAACACTGCATTTGTATATATTTAATTTTACTCGTATTGCGTTCATTATTATGCAATACATGTATATAGTTTGACCCGCAGGTTCTCGACGTAACATAAAATTATTTTTTTTTATTTAAAAAAAATTATAATACCTACCCACCTAATTAACTGAAAATATATTTTGTGCGCATGAATTTATCGTGAATTTAATTTTTTTTAAATATATTTTTTTTAGGGCCTTGTTGTTGTCGAATGTATTCTTAATTGTCTGTTTTAAAACCATTTTTTCTGCAAAAATTGAAAGGAGAAAAAAGTCTTATACCTTTGTGACGTCATAGTAAAATTATGTCATAGATTAATGCAATAAGAAAACAGTCACGGCACTGTACGTTATTTGAACTTCAAATCTGCACGGCAGCGAAAAGGTTAATGACTTTTTTTTATTCAAATTCGGACTATATAATAAAACGAAGCTTCGCCTCGGTCAATATGAATATATTTCTCATAAATAATAAACCATATTCAACAACAATCCTTTTTCTTTATTTTAGCAAAGAGTTTGGATTTTTAATTATTCTTTTTTTTAAATCCAACGGTGTCTGATCTATTGGGAGGGAACATTTCCTGAACTCTAATTCTTTGATTTCTTATCATTCTTAGGAACTTTATCAGTCGATGAATTCCCGGAACCAGATTTTCCACGAGATGTACTGTTTACCTTGCTATTACTTTTTATAGTACCACCTTCAGTAATTTGTGTCGGAGCATCAGCCGAAACCTTTCCACTAGTTGTTCTGTTTATCGAGCTATTACTTCTAACAGTGCCACCTTCAGTACTTGGGGACAGAGCATCAGCCGATGACTTTTCACGAGATGTACTGTTTATCGAGCTTTTACTTCTAATGGGACCACCTTCAAAATTTGGGGATAGAGTATCAGCCAAAACCTTTCCACGAGTTGCACTGTTTATCGAACTATTACTTCTTACAGGGCCACCTTCAACATTTGGGGACAGAGCAACAGCCGATTTTTCACGAGATGTACTGTTTACCTTGCTATTACTTTTTACAGTACCCCCTTCAGTATTTTGTGTCGGAGCATCCGCCGAAACCTTTCCACGAGTTGCACTGTTTATCGAACTATTACTTCCAACTTGACCGCCTTCAATATTTGGGGACGGAGCATCAGCCGATGACTTTTCACGAGATGTACTGTTTATCGAGCTATTACTTCTAACAGACTTTTCAAGAGTTGTACTATTTATCATGCTTTTACTTCTAAAGGGACCACCTTTAATATATTTGGACATTGCTTCAGTCTCTGACCTTCCATAAGTTTTAATGCTGATCGAGGTATTACTTTTAACAATACCACCTTCACTACTTGGGAACGGAGCATCAGCCAGTGAACTTCCATGACTTGCACTGTCAAACGAGCTAAATCTGCTTAAAGTACCCTCCATAGCGCATTTGGGATGGGGAGAAGCCGACGACCCGCTTTCATCACCCAGATTACCTGTTGATTCCCTATCGTATTTATCACAATTCTGTAACTTTTGATTCTGACACGTGCATGTATAATAGTTACCAGTTGATACATATTCTTCATATTTTTCTTTCAAACACTGGGATAAAACGTCTGCTTTTCCACTTTTTTTTATAATGTAAAAACATTCGTCCCATAATAGTTTTCTTGCGCAAAGTTTTGATTTATTTACTCTCTCGAGGAACGAATAATCAATCACTCGTTCCTGATATAGATTGTCAATAACTTTTTTAAGTTCGACCCTTGATTTGATTTTGCAGTGAGCACATTTTGGTTTACACTCAGCTTTTCCATTTCTGTATTTTTCATATCTCTCAAGCAAGATATCAGCTAGATCCTCTCGTTTTTTCTGTTTCAATGCCTCTATAAAGCCCATAAACTTCGTATCATCATTTCTAGACAGTATTAGAAGCAGACATCGCACACGTTCGGATCTGTTTGAAAACGACATAATTTCTTCGCTGTCAGATTGATAAATAGCTTCGTTTTCGACAAGTAGGTCTAACATATTGTCTTGAAGTGTTATAGTGCTCATCAAATGCTTATGTTCGTCTTTTAGAACTTCAACGTGGAAATCTAAAATTATTGGTATTCAAGTTAAAATAGTTAAACATTTACAATACCATAGTTTTAATTTAGATTTGAATTCTTCGACGTACATTTTTCATTATTATTTAAAAATAGAAGCATTATCCGGCGTCTGAGGACGTTGATTACAGAGATATTGTATTGTGAAGGACATGTTTTCAAGTTTCTCTTCCATTAAAGGTAGTTTTTCAAATATTTTATCCACTTTGTTGTCAGGTTTTTTTTAACATGTTCAAAATCTGTAACTAAAAAAGAACATCGAACAAGTTAATTTCACCGGTTATATATATAGCGACGTATATTTTCAACTGTAAATTTTCATAATGTTACATTTTTAAGCCTTAATTTTACAAGATCTATCAATGTTTTTGATAACAAAGGTAATAAAATAGTTACTTTCTCACTTGCATGATATTGTTAATTTAAGTATTTTCAGTATTTTTATTTTAAACTCTAATTCTTTATATTTACAAAAGCTTAATGAAGAGAACATAGGTCTTTACTCACGACAACCAAAAAGATTGACTGATTAATATAAGGCATTTTTGCGACCGACTTCCGGTAAATGCATTTAGGGTTTGTCACTCGTCAGTTTTTTTTTAGGAAAGTTCACGCAGAACCTCTTAATTCAAAACAATCTATTAAATTTCAATTTTTTAAACATATTTCATTTCAACAATGTTAATTTTTAACATTAAACGAAAAACAAATGCTCAAAAAGTTACAAAGAAGCAAGATTTGTGAGGGACTTTTTCTTGTGGAGAATATTTTCCAATGTGATATAGCTAGGAATATTTAATATAGGCCTTACTTTATATTTTTAGAACAAGTTACACATCTTCCATCAACAATTTTTGCCAAAAAATGAAGATAAGTCAAGATAAAATCTACACCATTTTTCGCCTGAAAATCACATATTTTGACCGATACTTCAAAATTAACATTATTGACCCCAACTTTTTCTTTCATTATTTTAATTTTCTTCATACTTGTGACTTATCAGCACCTAAAAGTCTTAAAAAGCTTATTTAAGAAAATTGTTTATTGCCTATTTTTTTAGTACCCAAATATTTTACTTTTTAGTGCAAAAAGGTCACACAATAATTAACGTGTATTAATTTCCAAGATTTGATCAATGATATATATTATTCAAAATATTTTGCGTAAATTAAAATCATATTTATTGCCATGTTACATCTGAAAAAAAAACATTATAAAAGGTTAAAGAAATTAACCAAAGAGTTAAAATATAAGTGCAAAAAAGGTAATCTTTATTGCACCGTAGATCAATAAAATGCACACTGACCCCCTATTTTCTCTGCGATTTTGAGTTACACTTTATGAGTACTTATCCAAAGTATACTTCTCAAAAAACCCTTGATTGAACAAATTTCACGAGTGACATACTTTAAAAAGAAGCTTCAGGTATCACGGATTTCAGTTTTGATGCTTTTCAAATCTTATTTAGATGACGATTTTTAAAACAGATTGAAACATCTCCCATAACAAAAACCTATGAGAGACTATATGCTACCTGAAATTAAATAACTACAATGACGCGATTTCTAACTGTAGAATGTATATACTAATTATATATATACATGGCTTAGAATACATTACACTCATGCTAGACTATATTACCTGATATCAGATAAGTACGATGACGCGATCTCTAACTATAGAAAGAATAAACTAATTTTGCACTCGGCTCAGAATACGTTTGGCATTATTCTTAGACCTAACGTAATGTTGCTATGGTTACTGCTGAACTAAATAATAAAACATTTTTGAGAAAATAGACTAGGTTTAGAATTTATCACATTAAAATAAAGCATCCAACATACATTAAATCTAATTATATTTGTGTAAAATGCTTCATTCGGAGGTCCGTGTTAGTTCTGCTACTATTTTGTATTGTTTTATGGACTTTGATATTGAATACTGTTCGTTATTTCCATATCCTTCATTCAGTCATGATATACAAGTAATATTTTTTTTCAAATCTGTGTCCATGCCCTTTAAATAATAATTATATATGCTAACAATTTCATACTTTATTGAAAGAGGGTAACGCAATTAGTGAAAAGAACTGGTCTCCCGCGCCTTTCCCTTCTCTGTTAAAAGTTTGATAGTTATTTGAATTCTTTAGTTAATGATTTTTATTCTTACACATCATACTTTTAACACTTTACAACTTTCTGCACTGGTATGCAACATACACTGAATGTTCACGTCATGGAAATAGAAATTTACCATTTTCCCGCAATCACCTTTTAGCGTGGTACACGTTTCTCTAAAGTTTGGCGTAAATAATATCATGACGCTATATTTCAATACAAAAATAACTTTTCTTATTTGATGAAATTCTTGCAAGCATAAAATAGAAGGAACAAGTCATTGAAGTAAGGATTTAATGAACTTTTTGAAATGCGTGATTGCGGGGAAACGGTATATGCGTGATTTTGCGTTAGAAATAGGAAATGGTATATGCGTTAAAATGCGTGACTGCGAGGAAGGGGGTTAAGGCAACTTTTACTTAAAGTCTATTTATTAAAATCTCATTTCGACCAATACTTATTCTAGCTGTCGCTAAAAAAATAAAATATAATAATTTACACAAGATCTGATTATATGCTATGTTTTAGACATAATCCAAAATTGATTTTTTTTTCAGGTATAATACAATTGATAATTGAAAAAACAATATAGAGACTTAAGTTAACGTTACATTAAGATTTACATGTCATTTTCCTCGGTTTACTTCATAATAAGATAATGGAAAATTTTAACGACATCATTTTCAATTTAAAAGGCTGAATTCATTAAAGATTATATACCAAGACTGTTCCATCCTCACATCTAATATTGGAGTCGTTTTAGATGATAAATTGTTAATGCTCCAAAAACCGTCTAAACACATTATATTAACGTAATTTTTGCAATTTGCTGTACATTAAATACATTTTGATGATAATGAGAAGATGGATAATAATAGGGCTTCATCAAATAAAAAATATCAAGATCTTATTTCTGAAGTAATTATAAATACGCAAATGCATAATAAATAGATAAATACATGCTTATTTAGTTATTAACGAATTATGCATATTGTCATAGAGAGATGATTTTTAAAAGGGATCTGTTTCTCAGTTTCACAGGACATAACCAAAATTCTTACATATCTAGGTAGCTATCCCTGCAAAAAGAAATTTTGGTGAGGATAATTTTAATAAAAGGTAGTCATCAAATCTTCATATACCTAAAAAGTTGTATGCTTTTCAATTCAAACTCAAACTTAAAAACGGAAGTTTACGTCATAATACGGGCTGCATCTTCCTGTCAGTAGACGTCGACAGGAAGTAACAATGGAGGCGAGAGAAATTATCTAAAACTTTTCAGAACAGATGTTAAGGAGCTGTGTTTTGTTGGAATGGTTTCAAATAATGTTTTTCCTCAATTAATTGCAAGGATTATTTTTCATGGAAATAACTGTTGTTTACAAGTCGTATTCTACTTCCTTATCGTCTGTATATGCGTCATATATATATATGAAAAAGTCCCGGAGAAGGTCAGTCTGTGTTACATTTTTTTCATAAAAAGTGTAGATCAGCTCATTACATTTTGTTAAAGTATCATTCCATGTTATAGATTGGTTGTCAGATAATTTGATTTCAGAATTAATATGTTTTGTTATGACGGAAAAGATATGTTGTATCTGTATTGCATATGTATAGAATAACGTGAAAAGGGTCATAGTTTTTTGTCTCAGAAATATATGATTCCTGTACATTTCATACTGCACGATTTCAACTCATTCAATACGTACCACGCACATGTCATAAGTTTCTTACCGATTGTTTCGAATGAATTTGATAATCAATGTTTAAATATTCGTTAACGTTTTGTACAATATCAAAGCTCCTATGTCATTCCATAGCGTTAATAACCCTGTTCGACCTGATAATGATATTTGGTGATTTATTTTCTCGCAGACTGGATATCGTCTGCTACAGAGTCTCTACCACTCAAAAACTGCATCCACCATTATCAAACAAGTGCACATTTCGCGAGTTTGACCTGGTTTTTTTTTATTCAATGAAGTATGTACAAAGTGCTAGCCTTCTCTCCACAGTGTTTCAACATCTTGATCTATATATAACTACGTAATTAACAAAATAAATGAATCTCTTAAAACCATAAGTTAGTACTATTGAATGATACCTTAAAATATTTCAAATGAAGATTCCGTTGGGCCGACAGATAATGAAAAAAATAATGTATTTAGGATGATGAATACTTATTATTTATTTTTAATGATAAAAATATAAATGGTCCCATTTATACATTCAAATATGCTTGACAAAAATGCTTTTGAAAAAATATTAAACTTAGCTTTAAATCGGGCCGAGTACTCAATCAAGCAATTGATAAGGAAACTTTAAGCAAAGCAAGCTGTACATTATTTAGTTACTGACCATTCTAAACAATTCAATAAATTTCTTTACGTGTGAATCTCTACATTTATTACTTTAACATGTTTGTGATATCAAAATGACTCAGTGATAACAATTATACAATTTCATTCTTTAGAAGTATAATGTACAGTTTGCTTTGTTTCATTCTATTTTAAAATCCTTTCCACATGAAGCATACATATATAGTTGACAGAACTAGATGTTAATAAAATAAGTATGAAGATGCATTTCCTGTTTGTTCGTTTTTTTTACACAATACTGCACACACAGGAAGCAGCAAGTGATAGCAATATATACAACTGTTCACGTGACGGCTTGCATGATTTATAAAAACTTAATGGTAAGTCGATTACCGTCAACAATGCCCTCTATTATTTTAACAAAATGTTGTAATAAAATGTTTTCATATGTAAAACTGTTTATTTTTTCAATGTTTCCAGATTTTAAATCAACATGTCTTATTAACAAATAGCACTTAAACACGTTGTAACGTAAAAAGTTTCTGATCATACAAGGTGCAGTGCCTTTACTGTCTCTATTACACATGACATACGAGGTGTTATCAAAAAGTTCGTTGACTAGCGTCATAAGATTAAAACCGCTTTAAAATTTTAAAACATCTAGTTATCATAATCTGTTCTTTCTAAAGAATAAACCATTATTGCGTGGACCATGAGGTCCACGCAGTAAATATATAAGCGAAATTAAACCGGATGCCCTGGGCAAACGACAGGCTACGCATGCGCGAGAATGCTAGAAAGTTCGCACCTTAGATAAATTGCCCGTAGAGTAATTCGCCCTATTCGAATTAAAATATACCATTCATTGGCAAATCGCGCTTTTAATTCTGCATATCGCATTTACATATTCATTGGCAGATCAGATTTTCTCTCTTTTACATATATTTTATATACAAACTAAACATTAATTCTATGGTACAAGCATTTTAAGAAGTTATACAGTATATAGCACTCTCTACCATCGGCTCATACATTCATATATCTGAGAGAGGAGCGAACGACAACTCTGCATGGGAGATTGAGTATATAGATACATGTAACAACAATCTGAATGAAAAACGTCATTCAGCGAATAGAGATAGCTTTTAAAAGATAGAGCAAGTTTTCGCCGGCATTAGTTTTGTGCATCAAGGCTCGCAAAATAATTAAGTGTTTCAGCAAACAAAATATCGTTTGATAAAGGTCTATAGCAACGGCTTTTAATGTGGGTGTGCGTGTGTGTGTGGGGGGGGGGGGGGGGGG
>PRKT01001329.1:0-18407 GCA_003671525.1 Saccostrea glomerata | reverse complement strand
GGGGGAGCTCCGATAAAAAAAATCTTCGTTATACACAGCTGTGCTTCTCCTAAATCATCATTTCTCTATTTTTCATGATAAATTTCTTCCATATGAATCCAGAACAGATGTCAAGTCCAAGTCAGTATGAGTTACACGTAGCAAAATAATCCGATTTTTCAAACTGACTAAACTAAAGGTCGCTAATCGGAGATAAATCTACTTTTTTTAACATTTCACATTATTTTGCTTTGAGACTACAATCAGTTATAAGTAAGCAGATCATTGTAGAAAAAGTGAAAAAAAAACCTACATGAATATTCCCTACACCTAAAAATTTTCTTAATTGAATTTCAGTTAGAAAAAAATGCATATGGTCCACGTATTGCAGTCCTTTTTTAAAGGACAGCAACTTGTATTTATTTTTATTGCATTAATATTGTTTTTATAAGCAATGGTATGTCCAGGCGGTGCAACCTCGAACACGACATTTTGCGACCTATGTGTAACTGAGAAAAACATCTGATTATATGAACATTTGACATCCAAAATCACGTTAATTCAGTTATGTGTCAGGACACAATTGTTCCATAAAATATGAAAATTTTGCTCCATTCTGGAAGTTCTATGAAATTAGATCGTTAATTTAACGTGTAATGTCTAAATAAATGAGACCTTGAAAATGAAGTCAAAAGGGGGAGGGTTACACCTAATGAATTTTTAAACTGGCTATAGAGAAATAATGAGAAATAATATGCATCCAGATTTCTTGTCCTTTAATGTCAAAATAGATTCAGAGAGAAAAGGGATGCACAGTTAATGTCGATTTTTAGTCAAGGTTTGAAAAATCAATTACGTCAAAATGTATTGTATATAATGAAATCTCTAAAACAAAATATGCTGGCATAATCAAGCGAGAATATCTCCCAATGTATAAATTCATTTGGAATATTATATTCACTGAAAGCCGCTGTTCATGACATTGTTAATTAATATAAACAAAGAGGGTTTAAGGACAGACGTCGTCTCGTCTCATTCCTCGATAATATATATATTTTTTCCAAGATTTTGTCATTGGAGAATTTCTATTTAAATATGTTTTACTCACAAAAAGTCGAGGTACCTTACCAGGCATTTGTGCGCGATACTAGAGGATGGCATTTCTTATATAATCCTTTAGGGAAAAATACTTAGTTCGCAAAAATCATATTTCTAGTGTTTCAAATTTTATAACACAATTAGAAACCAGTTTAGAAATCATAAAGTTATTAAAATTTTGTATATTTTCCACACATTTTGAAGATTTACAAAACAGGTATTGGGGGAATGTATCGTTTGACCTTAAGTCCTAAATCAGTACTAAAGTACTTAGCTCCCGGGAATCTCATAAAAAGTGTATGAGGTCGTTGTCGGACGTCATGAAAATGATCGACAACAGCGCCGGGTGATGATATAATATCGTTTTTAGTTATTTTGGCAAATAATGAACATATCAGGTTAAATTTTTCACATTTCTTCATTTTTAGCTGTTTTATGTTCCATATAAATTTTGAAAGCACAGACTACGTAGTTGTTAACCCCAGTCCACGAACTTTTTGATAAATCCTCGTATAGTTCAGGCCCGTAGGAAGCAATTTTAGTTGGGAAAGAGCTCAACCATACATTTCAGTTGGGAGAGTACCATTATCTACTGTAGATTCCTTAATGTACACGTGAAATTAAATATCACGTAATTTTGCGAGAAGAACCACATGCCTCAGAAAATTACTCACCTTTACTTATATTGTGCTGAAATCTATGTAAAATGTCTTGATCAACTTTCCATTCGCAAATTATTATTCTCGAGAGGGCTTTTCGCAATTATAAGTACTCTAGGCGAAAAATAAGAACTTTACAGCATTAAAAATTCCCTGACAAACAAAATATAACATCATCATTAGACGTTATTATTTAGGGGCAACAACTACATGTATGTACGTGGGTTGTTCTAAAAGTTGGTGGACAAGTGCAATAAAGTTAAAACCGCTTAGGATACATCAATGAATTTTTTAACGTTTATTTAGCATCATCTTTTTTTTATTTATACTATAAATTAAAAATCATTAATTATTTTTTATATAAATTATTGATGTTTTTTTTAAACATGGGTATATCCCAGAGGCGAAACCTGGAAGATTACAGGCTTTTTTTTACCCAAGTGTAACTGAGAAAAGAAAGGTAGAGAATGTGGACATTGAGAAACAATGACGTCATGCAACTGAACGGCGACTGCGCTGGGTGAACAAATGAAGTATTTTCATTTTATGATAATTTCGGAAATATTTAAGGTATCAAGCTAAAATTTTCAACATTTTTTAACTTAATATTGCTTTATGTTTCTTAGAAATTTTGTAAGCATAAACTTCATAGTATTAATTCAATAGCATCTTTCTTAAAACTTTTCGAACAACCCTCGTAGTACATTTAGCTATGTTTTCTACAGTATATTTTATATAATTACTGGGTGCATCCTTCCCCCGGTTTCTACAGCCGTGTAGTTTGCTGACTACCATTTGAGAAGAATAAGTGTTAAATGTTTTTCAAATTCTTTACCGCGTAGTCCAGTTCTTTTTTAATTATTTTAAAGAAGCGAGGCGTCATTATTTTCTTTTATGTTCGATTTAATTTGATCAGACTAGTAAAATTTTTTTCTTGAAAACAATCTATTGTCCGATTCTGAATTTCTTATACTCAAAAATAGATTGCCAATAATAAACAAGTTTACGCTTCAGTCTTGATACATTTCTTGTTCCTCCAGCATTTTCAAAGTTTGAATAAGGCTTTTATTTCAAGTACAATACAAGATAGTGAATAGTATAATCTGCTACTCGCTGCTCTTTGACGTCGTTCTACCCCACCTTTTCCTTTTTCAATGAGGACTACCTATCCTCTGTGATACTTAATTTAGACCATAGCCATAACCCCTATTTCACAAGAGTTTTGGACTTTGAGAAAATTACATCGTGTAATGAAGGATAATTTGGACTAACTTTACTCATTTTGATTTAGGTAGCGTGCCCCTATCATCCGAATAAAATCTTCAATGACAATAAAGGAATGATCAACAAAAATCGAATTTTCATAGTCAAATGGAGAATTTACATGCAAATAAAGTTTTCAACTATTCTTTCTTGGTCTAATAAATGGTTTAGAATAATTGAATTTATTTAATTTATTCAACACAGTAAGGACTTCATTTATTCCATGATATATCAAATGGTGGATCAGTCTTACTACACAAAAGTACCCTGAAATTGAGGTGAGATTGAGGTGCAGTGAAGAGAGGGTCTTAAGCACTAAAAAATATTCTGTCCCCTTCCCCTACTCAAACTTATCAAATTACTTCGAATATCTTGTACAGCATATATTGTTACCTTAGTACTGAGTACTTTTCAATTAAGCCGCCTGCATTCTTGAAAAAATTGCATCGGTGGTTATTAACACTTTTGTTGTAATATCAGATTGAGTCAGGTGATCAAAAAGTAATGATTTAAGTATGATGCAATTTAGTATTAAAAATATAAGACAGTTTTTGGCTCTAATGGGCCTCAGACTGTCTGATGTTTTTTTTTTTTTAAATATAGAACTCTTTTTAGCATTTATCTCATACATACTAGCAAGACTTGAAAAGAGAGATTTAATCCTCATTGCCTTCATTTCTATTTTTACCTTTTCTAGTCAGCCTATCTGAATCTCGTTGCACACGCTAAGATGTACTCGATGTGGATACAATTTTGTTTATACGACTTTGGACAGATGGCAGTCATAGTTATAGTATTGTGTGTGTTGATCTTTTATCTACTGAAATGGACAAATTACTCTCAGGTCAGTTATTTGCTAGTTTTACATTTCTAAACTATCATATTACTAATCTATGTTGTTTGTGGAAAGATGAACTTCGGTTAATGTAATGTTGAATGAAAAGATAGGAGAGAAATTAGATGTGCACTGTATTCTACAAATGTATTATATAATTCTATCTCAGAAAATTTGTTAATGAAATTCATGTATATTTACTTATCCATATTTTACATGTTATACACTATAGGTTTTCAAATAAATCAATAAATCAATGATTCCTTTTTAAAGCATGGTAATCTATGGCTCAAAGCAGTAGCAATTAGACTAAAAGCGAAGCTCAGCAATAGGTTTGCGTCAGTAAGTAAATCTTTCCAAGTCATATATAAATGATAGAAATTCCAAAGAAAGATAAAAAAATCAAGAAGATAAAAAGATAAGATAAAAGATTAAAAAAAAGTGTGTAGCAACAAAATTGTCTTAAAACAGAAATGAAATCCGGGTTTTAGGATCATTTGTGTGCTTTCACTATTAACGAAGATATTGTTTAATACAAAAAAATAATCCGTTCCAATTTTGTTTTTCATTGACATTCATAAGTAAATAAAGAAGGGATGGTAAAATATATAAGAATGATTTTTATGATTATTCATTTTACAGTTCTTTCAAATGATGAGAAATGTCAATTCCAAAACATCGCTACATAGATACAATTCTACATCAGAAACTACTAACCTTGCCCGGGTAGCAAGACTTATCCTTGGCCCATGCACAGATCTGCTTCGTGATATTCTCAAAAGAAAAGTTCCACCTTCCAATTTATCAAAAACTGTCAAAACTTGGATTGATGATCTAAAAAAGAAGAAATTAAAGAATCCATTAAATAAACAACAAGTTGATGTCATATTCCCCCTTCCAACCAAGCAATATGGCGGGGATTATTCAAATTTTGACATTAGTTTGCTGTACATTCTTCTACGTAATGTGTGTAAAATAACTCCACACAATAAGGGATGGGGAGAAGAACCCGATCCTACGGACAATAGTGTATCTGCCAACATAGAGAGAATCAGACTGATAAGAAACAAGTACTATGGACATGCAGCAGATTTCTCTCTCTCACAATCAAACTTTGTAAGGGAATGGCAAAACATTTACAATATTACTGTTGAGTTAGAACAACACATTGGAACTTTGACTGTTTACCAAGATGCTGTGAACGAAATAAGAACATGTTCCATGGATCCAGAGATAGAGGCCAAATATATTGATAAACTTTTACTTATTGATGAATTGTGTGAAACTGTTAAAAGTCACTCGGGTGAGTTTACTTTAAGGTCACCTGATTAACCGTTTTCTTACCTCTTCGTATTTCGATCGTAGATATTTAACTAAGCTTGTATCTTTTTTGTTTTCTGTGTCTGTGATGTAGGCCTGCTCATATATTCCTCAAGATCATATGTAACATATCTTATTTATTGCTAATTTCTAAAATATAAAAAATATGTATACCACAAGATGCACCCAGATAAAAACTGTATACCTTACCAAGATATGAACATATATCGAACAAAGAAACCCTTGTCTTTCAATGCACCATGTACAAAAAAGACTTTTAGCTGGTTTTTCCCAAAATATATGTCATCATAAGAATTAGATCATTAACTTATTAGAACTCTCCAAGTTAGGAAGAAAAGTTCAAAACAAAGTTACCCCGTTTTATATACGAACGCAACCAATACTTATCTCAAGAAAGGGCACTCTTATATATACAGTGTGCTAGTAGTTTGACATATAAAACCAATCGCTGAAGAACAGTCCCAGCCTCTGCTTTATATATATTATAAATTGTACATATATAGTATTATATCAGTAACTTGATTCGAAGGGTTGTATCACGTCAACATATACTAAATACAAATCTGCTCATCTCTTTATGATGTAAATATGAATATTAAGTGCATTTTCTATTTCTTTCCATTTTATTGTAAATAATTTATGCCCATTACTTTAAAAAATAACTTTAATTATTTTGAATGTTAATTAATTCTATATACTTTTAATTCTATGGCACATGATGTTTTGATGTCCGTGTTTGCACTTAAAACATAACACAATAAATTTTATTTGTCTGATGTAGAATCGTCTGCGAGATTATTATATCGTCATTAAAATGATACATTCATAATATAAATAAATAAAAGTTTCATTATCCTAAAATTTGATTTCTGGTAGATAATGACATAAAGATTGAAGCTATAAAGTCTTTTGAAAAAGGAATTGCATAAATTGACAACTTTAGAACTAATTCTCCTGATATTTTCCAGAGGAAATAACGAAACTACAGCAAGATGTCCTTCCAAATGTTAAGGGTACGTACAAATCTGTATACCATACATAACTGTAGATTTAACAAAGAAAAATATCATTTATAAATTTATGGGTTTTCTGTTGTTTCAGATAAGTTTGATCATTTGAATAAAATACTGGCAACTGATATTTTAGGTAAAACTCTGTTGACTTTTACAATTTTAATATATAATATTTAAGCTTTTGTTAATGGCACCTTGTTGTATGTACCAGTTGCAAACTCTAGTTAATAAAGAATAAACAGAAAACTAAAAAAATGATTTTTTTTTTCAGATGAAATTATGAAACTACAGCATGTCATTCCTCGAAATGTTAAGGGTACGTACAAATCTACAGAACATATATGGTTGTCAGATTTATTTATAGGTTTTCTGTTGTTTCAGATACTTAATGAATCAATAATCTAGCTCTTTTTGCATATCTCTCAGTACTTTTAATCTCCCATTTCAACATCAATTGGACTCAGTTGGTCAAAACCTGAAAATATTCATCTTTTAAAAATTTTAAAAGATATCACCTATTTAGAGATTTCAGATATTAAAGTTAGCAAAGTGAGAGATTCGTCTCAATTACGTGTGTGATCGGTCGGCAGGGGATGCTCACTCCCCCATGGCACTTGATCCCAACTGATGTTTTGGAGTTCTGCGTTTTTTTCCCTCCTGTTTTGCATTGTTTTATGGACTTTTCCATTAACAATAGCTACTTTAATTCATATATCGACTTAATTCATCCCATTCAACTTGAAATAAAAGACACCACAGAATCGGACAAATCCGTTTTATGTTAATTTTTTGAAGTAAAAGACAATTAAAAATTTAATTGTATGCCATATGGACAACTTTCTGTCGTGAACTTCAAGTATTACCGCTAATTATTTTAAGTAGTAGAAGTTAAATTAAACATCACCTGCATATTGTAGATTTATTTTGTTTTTTTTAATAACTCAATAAAAAAGAATGTTGTAAGATCACTTTTCAGACCTAGAGGAAAAAGTTACAATGATTTGAACAACCTCGTTAAGGAATTTTTTTTTGAAAATTCTTCATTCCTAATGACATTATTGATCAACCTATCATTAAGGATTTCCATCCCTAATCGGACCTAATTCTCTACCTTTCAATGTACTTCAAATACATAATACACTAATATTATATTGAAGCATTTTATAGTGGAAAAGGATTGCTCATGAGAAAATTTTGAAAATGTCATTAATTAAGCAGTAGTAATTAACAAAGATTGCATTGAAGTCTACGGTGAAAAGCGTTTTTATTTCAAAATAAAATTTTAAATAATTTAGATATCAATAAACCCTGAGGTGGAAAGATGCATTGAAAATTAAAAATAAAATGACAATTGAGAACAATTTTTTTACCGGCTAATTTTTTTTAAATTAACTTTTTTATTAATTAAAAAAGGGGAGATAACTCTTACCAAAACTCAAGGTCATAAATTAGGACAGATCTCACTATACATACTAATAGTAATAAATGGGAAATATGTCTAAATAAACTGAGTATTCAATGCCTACATATCATTTATGTATTCAAACTCACTGAATTTGTTCCCATTAGGGATCTAATACCTTAATTCGTTTTTGTCGTGTTCATATTTAAGGGTATTGTTTTATGATCAGGTTAACTAAGAATTACCTCGTCAAGTACTCGATCAAATAGTGGGTTTCACTGAGGGTTCAGTTGACGGGAGGGGGCGCTCACTTTTGATGAAATTGATAATTATTCTTTCTCTCCAAGAATGGGTGGACTTAACGCCCTATTTTGGATCTTTTTGCAAGTCTTTTAACAATCTGTAAATGAAGTGAATCTAAAATAAATTATAAGCAATAGAAAGAGCAACATAAACTTGGTTATATTAGGTGGAACATTTATTCCAAAAGAATGTCCTGTTATCGTGTATCAGAAAAGAAGCAACGGTACATGAGTGTCGTCTTCGGGAATTCGACATGTACCCGGTGTGGTTTTTATGTCACACAATCAATATTTGTTTTGTCAGTGTTGACATCTCTCTCTATCCCCCTCTCTTTCCACAAATTGGAGTAGGTGTTTAGCCTATCATAGCGATGTAAATATGATATAATTTGTAAAAATTGTGATGACTCGCAAAATTAAAACAATATTTAATTTGCTAAATTCTGAAAACGGCAACAAAAAACGCCCAAAGACATGATTTAGATTGAAGTTAGGTTGAAAAATGCAATGTAACTGTTTTCACGAATACTTTCCAGGTGGACATCACGTGACTAATTGTATTATTATACCTCATATAAATAATCACAAGTAAAGGGGAATCTGATTGGCTGAGGCAGTCACGTGATCGTTGTGTTCGCCCTGCAACAAAATTTCGTTTTCATTCGGTTCATCTCGGCTGACTACAGTATCCTACATCTAGATGTAATCAGCCGAGGTGTGCAGAACGTGTTTCACGTCGTGTTCCACAATTGTGACGTCACAATGCGGCAAATGCGATGATTACTACTGTTCGAATTCGATTGTTTAATTAAATCTTTGATTAATTACGTCGATATAAAATTGTAAAATATAAATAGTTAGAAAACTGAAGTGTTTCCATAAGTGAGGAATGAATGTTACTACACTGCAGTGTGTAAATCAGAATGACTTGTCACGTCAACGACATTTTTACGAAACGATAGTGGTGTGACTTACATCAGTTTCATATATAGTTCTCATCATTTGTTGACTTTCTTTATTAGATTCTCTATATATTTTCTCATTGTGCTTGATTCGGTAAAATAAAATTATTATTGCATGATAGTGAGGGAGACATGAAGATTTCTTCGCCTATGAAAAATCATATTCCCCTCGGGCGTTGCCCTCGGGGAATATGAATTTTCATTGGCGAAGAAATCTTCATGTCTCCCTCACTATCATGCAATAATTGTATAGTATTTAACAGGTCAATCGAAAAAAATTTCACTGGAAGCGAGAAGTTTGTTTTGAACATGTTTTTGTTAGATAAAGTATGAACACACTTTTGTCGGCTCTTCTCCTTTTAATATAACATTTTTTCTTCCATATACAACTACAGTTTTCTTAAGAACAGCCCACAACTGCTGATTATGTATTCAGACAATGTAAAACGCGTGACCCTGATTATCTATTGATATTCAAGAATTCTTCAAGCACCATGCTTTCGTTATTTTTCTAGTTTACCTCAAAAAGAGCGTTTTAAATTCACATCCGTACCATGAATACACAGTTAAGATATCGGGGGTTTATATGATGAAAGAAAAAATTGAAACTTAAATTTAAGGCACTTTTTCTTGTCAGTTAAATTCACCAATTCTTCAATGTTGATGTTCTAAGAATTAATTTTTTTTTTCGTAAATAACCTGAAATATTGGACATTAATAAAAATTCAAAGTCTAAAATTATTCAGGAAAAACTGAACATTTGAGAATAAAGAAAAAATTACATCTTTTTTATATTTGACTTCTACGAGGGTTCGAAAAGTTCTTGGACAACTGTCATATCTTTTTATTTGACGTCAAATGTTATCCAAATTTGGTAGAAATATTTGGCCAATAAATACGATTGATTTGTTTTATTGTTTTTTTTTCAAGATATTACGATTTATTTAAAACTTATCTTAATCATAAACATGCAAAAATCGGATCGAGGAGCAGGTCAAAATTTGGTAAGTTAGAAAAAAAAACACTAAATAATGTCTGTAGTCATAATCTCTGTAAAATGGAGCTAAGCCGAAAAACAACCTAGAAATTCAAAATAAGAAAAGTAACATCGATTCATATAAAAAAAAAATATGGCTTTATATTTTGTTTTGTTGAAAAGCAATCGAGAAAGAGAACCTATATGAGAAGATAGGTAGTCCTTATTGATAACCACAAAAACGATGACGTTTTAGAACGTTACGGAGCAGCAAATAACGATGCAATTTTGTGTTTCACTTAAGAAAAATCCTGAATAAACGCCAAAATTGTTGGAGGAATCAAGAAATATGTAAAAATGAGTTGTGCATATGTGTACAAATAGTAAAGGCAGTATTTGAGTGACCGAGACACAGTATCGGATGAGGATAGTCTGTGAAGAAACGGTTTAACTGTTAAAATCTGAACAAAATCTGAACAAAAACTTTGAAAAGTTGGAACGTCAAGAAAAGACATGGGCGCTTCAGAGTTGCTTATCCTGTGAAAGCAGAGTTAAGTTATTAAAGAGATTAAAACCTTAAAGGCAATTATACAACGAGAGCAACTCTTAAAAAATAATTTTCAAATATTTAGAAAAAGGATTTAATGTATGGACATTGGATTACATATGTATACTCTGTGAAATTTAAAGGGATAGTATTTTTTTTTTTTAGAAATTCTTGACGCTAGGTTTTTACGTTACATTGCCGTTATATGTGCTACGCGGGTACAAAACGTGTCGAATTTAAACTGAAGTAAATTGATTCCATAATTGTTAATTGTAAGCTAAATTATCCTTCAAATCGCCAAATTCCTATTGTCATCAGTACTAGTGTCGGAATGATATTGACACAACAGAACAAATCTTTTTTGTCAAAAATTTTATTGAAAAATTGGATTACTGCAATATCTAGATTGAACATGACTATTTTGATATGCAATCATTTTCATACAATAAGTTCATCATACGAATTTGAAATAGATAAGATAAGATGATACATATTTTACGTCGGGTACTTCAACAAAAACAGTAACTCTATAAAGCTATATTACGACTACATAATAATGTTATATAAAATACATCGATCATACATAATTAACAAGAAACAG
This sequence comes from Saccostrea glomerata, assembly GCA_003671525.1. Lineage (NCBI taxonomy): Eukaryota > Metazoa > Mollusca > Bivalvia > Ostreida > Ostreidae > Saccostrea > Saccostrea glomerata. The sequence continues at coordinate 7,429 of PRKT01001329.1, read as the reverse complement.
ATTTAGAAATGCAACACTCAACTACGACCAACAAACTGAATAAAAAAAAATAAACCCCGCTTAGTAGTTTCATACTTTCATAGTAAAAGAACTTCAGATTGTATTTTGATATAAATATTTTAATACTAGTATGCAAATAAATAATATCACTTGGACATTGTATTGTTCAGAGAACAACATTCTCTCTCTCCCTCTCCCCCTCTCAACTTTAAAATTTCCAAATGACCATGAATGTCATTGACCTTTTCGCCATATGGTGGTATCTGTTTGCTCTTAATTCACGGGTATCGTTAAAGCTTGGTGTAATATATTTTAGATCTTCACGAAGTACAATTAATGCAATGGAGGGTAGAAGATGAGGTTTACAGTGAAACTCACACTTTCCTGGAAATGCTGAACAAAGTCAGGGGACAACCTTATATGACATTTGTTGGAGCCCCAGGGTCCGGGAAATCAGCAACGATTCATCACATAGCCCTGATACTCCAGAAGGAAGGCTATGAAATTGCACCAATAATAGATATAAGGAAGATAGAAGATTATATTGACTCTCGTCATCCACAGGTGTTTGTCATTGATGATGTGGTAGGTGTGTTGGGTCTTCAAAAACAAAAGTTGGAGACATTAGTTGACTATGAAAAAATTATTTCAGATCCCTCAACACGTACAAAAGTACTAATGTCATGCAGGGAAGCAGTGTTTAATGAATGTTACGAATCATTTTTCCTGAATGAGGACAACATAGTCAAAATGTGTAGTTCAGAGAATACATTGACTGAGGATGACAAAAAAGCCATTCTTCAGAAGCATGGCTTGGATAAAGATTTATTGTCCCCTACATTACTGAGAGAAGCATCGCCGATGTTTCCTCTATTGTGTAAACTGTACTCAAGAGAGGAAAAATTTAGAAACAATGTTGAAAGGTTTTTTACCTGTCCAGCTAGATACATTTTAGAAGAATTAGATAAAATGCAAAAACAAAATAGATTACAGTATGCTACGTTGGTCTTATGCCTCCTTAATGACAACACATTATCAAACAAAATTTTAAAAGACACAGGAAATAAAATTTTCTGTGAAATGAAATCAAAAGCATTAGAAATCTGTAAAGTTAAGAGTTATACCGACGCTTTTGAATTTGTTGATGCTTTATCAGTAATGGAGGGGACATACACAAAACAATGTGGTACTGAATACACATTTATTCATGACTCTATGTTTGAAATAATTGCTTATCATTTTGGTTCAAAATTCCCACATCTCATTTTACAATTTACGAGTAGCAGTTACATTGCTAACTATGTAAAGCTTCAAATAGATGAAATGCTTAAATTAGAGAATGAACACAAGCAAACAAGTGAAAAAGCTGCAATTAATAGTGGGATTAAAAATGAAGAAAAAATCATTGCTCATAAAAGTTCACAAAAAGGGGAGAAGGGAGCTTTAAGTGCTGAAAACGGTGATAGAATGGAGTCATTTGATCTCTGTATAAGGATAGGGGAGAATCAGTACTCTTTGTTAGGAGAGCGTTTGTACAAAGACATAGAAAATATGGAGCTGTATGATGTTTTTATGAACAATATTTTAAAACATCCTAAGGTATGTCATGCTTTTATTGAGGTGTTAAAGACAAAGCCCTACACCGAGTTGAAATCTTTATTTCTGTCAGAACAGAAAGATGTGTCTAAGGTTGTGAGTAAAGGTGAACGTGTGACAGAGGAGATTGAGAAGGTGGATGAGAGAAGCAGAGAGAGCAACAGACAGAGGTTGTTGGTGAATGAGAAGTGTGATAAAACAGAAATAACATACAGTGTCAGGGTTATCAGTTGGGTGGTTTACTACGGACACAAAAGGATTTTGCAATTTATTTTAGAACAAACTGAGTGTCACAAAGAAACACAGTCTGAACTTTTTTTTAATTTTTTCAAACTTGCTTTACTTAATCCAACAAAAGAAGAGGGAAATAGAACAGCAGCGAATGATGCAGTCGAAAAATTAAGGTCATTCATAGACTTGGACATAGATGGATCAATATCTGAACACCTGCGCTTACTGGAGCTGAGTTGTTACAATGGAGATTTAGAAACTGTGAAAACATTTATTGAATATTTCAAAAGGAATACAATTTGTACGACCTTTCCAGATTCAGAGTTTAAATATGTATTGGGAGACGAAGCACTTAAAGCCGCGTGTAGGGATGGACATCTAAGTGTAGTGAAGGAGCTGGTAGAGGCAGGGGCTAATGTCAACCCATGGGATGTTCTTTTAACACCACTGACAGCAGCATGTGTGGGTGGACATATGAGTGTAGTGAAGGAGCTCATAGAAGCCGGAGCTGATATCAATAAAACAAGAAGTTCTCTTTATACACCACTGGCAGCAGCGTGTATGGGTGGGCATATGAGTGTAGTGAAGGAGCTAATAGAAGCCGGAGCTGATATCAATCAAAAAGATATGTTTGATACACCACTGGCAGCAGCGTGTATGGGTGGACATATGAGTGTAGTGAAGGAGCTAATAGAAGCCGGAGCTGATATCAATCAAAAAGGTCATTATCTTTTTATAAATACACCACTGACAGCAGCATGTGAGGGTGGATATTTAAGTATAGTGAAGGAGCTGCTCGAGGCAGGGGCTGAAGTCAATCTAAAAGGAAAGCATGTCAATCTTCAAGGAAGAGATATAGATAACGAAACACCATTAATAGTCGCATGTAAGGGTGGACACTTTGATATAGTGAAAGAGTTGCTAGTGAAAGGGGCTGATGTTAATCAAAAAGGAAAGAACTTCACACCACTTACAGCTGCATGTAAGGGTGGACGCACAGACTTAGTAAAGGAACTCTTAGAGGCAGGTGCTGATGTCAATGTACACAGTGAAATAGATTCACCTTTAACAGCAGCAATTAAAGGTGGAAATATTATCATAGTTAAAGAGCTGCTTAGGGCAGGGACCAATGTTAATCCACAAAATGAGCTTGTTACACCACTGATAGTAGCATGTGAAGGTGGGAATGAGAGTTTTGTGAAGGAGTTGTTAGATGAAGGGGCTGATGTTAATTTACATAGTACACGTGAAACACCACTAATTGCAGCTTGTTATTGTGGACATTTGAGTATTGTGATGCAGCTGTTAAAGGCAGGAGCTGACGTTTATCTACAATTTAAGTCTTGTACATCACTGATAGCGGCATGTTGGGGTGGACATGAAGATGTGGTGGAAGAGATTGTAAAAGCAGGGGTTGATGTTAATTTACATGGTCATTATTATAAATCACGGAAAGTGGGTGGAGGGAAGGAGTTAGAAAATGAAAGTAAATCTTATACACCTCTAACATTAGTATGTTGGGGTGGATCTATGAATGGTGTTAAAACTCTGCTTAAGGCAAGAGCTGATATTAATCCTCAGGGTGAATATTCAACACCACTAATAGCAGCAATTGAGGTTGAATGTATACGTATAATAAAGGAGCTGCTATGTGCAGGAGCTGAAGTAAATCTTCAAGGTAAGCATAAAACACCATTGGTGGCAGCTTGTGATCGTGGACATATGGAAATTGTGATGGAGTTGTTGAATGTAGGGGCTGATGTCAATCTACATAGAAAGGATGATTGTAATACACCGCTGTCACTAGCATGTAAAAAAGGACATACAAGTATTGTGATAGAGCTGCTAAAGGCAGGGGCTGATGTCAATCTACAATGGGGAGATAACACACCACTGACAGCAGCATGTGATGAGGGACATTTCAGTATTGTTAGAGAGTTGCTAAGTGCAGGGGCTGACGTAAATCTACAAGGAAAACATAATACCCCACTGACAGCAGCATGTCATGAGGGACATTTGAGTATTGTTAGAGAGTTGCTAAGTGCAGGGGCTGACGTAAATCTACAAGGAAAACATTATACCCCACTGATGGCAGCGTGTGGTGAGGGACATACTAGTATTGCAATGGAGCTGCTGAAGGCAGGGGCTGATGTCAATCCTCATGGAGAGGATGTTACACCACTGACAATAGTGTGTAAGAATGGGTATATGAATATCGCTAAAAAGCTGCTAAACGCAGGTAGTTATATTAATATGCAGGATTGGGAAGGAAACACTCCTCTCTATACAGCTATTGTAACCATACATAAAACCTTTTTTCCTGTTATAGCACGAATGTTTGATTTTTATGGTGCAGACTCAACTATCAGAAATAACAACGGTATATCAGCATTCTATATTGCATTAATAAGAAACAGTTCTGTTAAACAATTATTAAGAACCGAGGATGAAAGTAAGTTGAACAGACTGAGGTTACATTTGTTTGAGTGTTTGGTAGACATAAGACACGGTGACGTGATGACTGATAGTAAGGATGATGTGGTGGTGACACGGAGACGAGTGTGGTGTATGGAGAGTTGGGGAGATTTATGTAAGGCAATCATAGAAAGTGATTGTAAGGGTTTAAAGTATCTGTTACGTGTTGGTCTTGATGTCAATCAGTGGATAGAGCTGTATTATGGTTCCCTGAGACCCCTGCTGTTTACACTGATTGAGGAGAATATTTATAACGAGAGTTTATTGGATATGGTGCGGATCCTCCTGGAGTCGGGGGTGGATGTCAATGTCAGGGTGAGATATGAAGAGTATGGTTCTGATTCTGTGTCAGACAGAGAGTATTATTCTGTGTTAGACAGAGAGTATATTTCTGTGTTAGACAGAGAGTGTGGTTCTGTGTTAGATAGAGAGGAGGTGTCTGTTCTAGAGAGGACACGACAACTGCTGAATAAGTATAGAAAGAGAGAGGGGTGGAAAAGAGTGTTTAATTGCACAAGAGTGATTAAGGAGGTGACGAAACATGTAAGACGATACTCTGTGTAGAAAAAATTTAAAGAACTCCATATACTTCTAGTATATAGTCTTAATTACTATGAGCCTAAATAGTACCATAACCCTCTTGTAAAACACTGAAGGGTAATTTTGATAGGGTTTAAATGTTTTATTTCATACTATATGGTAAAGAGTGAACATTACTGTGTCTTAGTGTATAAGACTGAGAATTATTTACTACGACGTAATTTGGCTAAAATAATGTCCTATGTGAACTTATGTTATTTGATATAGATGGTAGACTTCAATGCATATTTCGCATCCAAGCTATTTACACTGATTTTGATAATTTGTGTTATATACATGTATTTTAGTGGTTAGAAATGTGAATGAGAGATTTGTGTTAGCTGTAAATAGTATTTCAATGTACATAAATATTTACAAAACATGTTTTTTTTATGTTGTTCAGTGTAATTGCATTGTAAGAAATTTTAAATCAACGTTGCAGAATCATTTTTGTAATTCTACTTTCCCGGTTATTTTGATTCAATTATCTTTCCAGTAATAATATATCGATCAATTTTTTATTTAACCGAAATTGAAACGGTAAATGCACGATGTCTTTACATTTGTGTCACATTTTCCTTTTTTTCATTAATTAACGATTCATGAATGAGTTTTAATCATTCTTAATTGAAAATTAAAATATTTCAATGTTACACTTTATTTATGTATCCGTGTGTATAATTAAATCCCTGAATTTGTTTTATATGCTTCTGTTTTACTTTTTGTTATCTGCATTTAAACCAGGGCTGTTCGAAAATTTTCACAGACAATGTCAATCTTTCTTTGTGGTTTTGAATATATCAAATCAAGATAATACTAATAAATGTGCCTTATTAGTGGAGCAGACTTGGCAACATAGTACATAAAAAGTTCAAGAATTCCTTTAAAAACAGTTATCCTTTGCGTATTTATTCTGTATTTCTGTATGGTGCAGTGTCTAATTCATCAATTTTTTTTTTCATTCATTAAACATTTATTTTGCGATCAAAATGCATTCTCTAAAAAAAAACACAACGAAGCGCCCCTCTTTCCATGATAGCACCTACTCCAATGATTTTTACTGATACCTAATATATCGACAACTTTATGAGGAGGGAACCCTTGATCCTCACCTGGACCCTACGGTCATGCATGATTTGATTTCTAACTTCTAGCTTATTTTTAACTTATTTAAAATTCTGTTGAATTTTCCAGATCCATTTTGACTGGTACACATGTGATATAAAAATGAAAAATTTCATAGCATTCAGGGATGCAATTAAAATACACCCTCATCTTCTACATATATAACAATACACCCTCATCTCTTACATGTATAACAATACACCCACATCACTACATAAATAACAATACACCCTCATCTTCTACATATATAACAATACACCCTCATCTTCTACATATATAACAATACACCCTCATCATCTACATATATAACAATACACCCTCATCACCTACATATATAACAATACATCCTCATCGTCTACATATATAACAATACACCCTCATCACCTACATATATAATATACACTCTCATCACCTACATATATAACAATACACCCTCATCACCTACATATATAACAATACACTCTCATCATCTACATATATAACAATACACCCTCATCACCTACATATATAACAATACACCCACATCATCTACATATATAACAATACACCCTCATTACCTACATATATAACAATACACCCTCATCATCTACATATATAACAATACACCCTCATCATCTACATATATAACAATACACCCTTATCATCTACATATATAACAATACACCCTCATCATCTACATATATAACAATACACCCTCTTCATCTACATATATAACAATACACCCTCATTATCTACCTATATAACAATACACCGTCATCATCTACATATATAACATTATCCCCTCATTATTTACATATATAACAATACATCCTCATCATCTACATATATAACAATACACACTCATCACCTACATATAAAACAATACACCCTCATCACCTACATATATAACAATACACCCTCATTATCTACTTATATAACAATACACGCCCATAACCTACATATATAACAATACACCCTCATCATCTACATATATAACAATACATCCTCATCACCTACATATATAACAATACACCCTCATCATCTACATATATAACAATACACCCTCATTATCTACATATATAACTATACACCCTCATCATCTACATATATAACAATACAAGCTCATCACCTACATATATAAAAATACACCCTAATCACCTACATATAAAACAATACGCCCTCATCCCTTACATATAAATCAATACACTCTCATCACCTACATATATAACAATACACCCTCATCATCTACATATATAATAATACACCCTCATCTTCTACATATATAACAATACACCCTCATTATCTACTTATACAACAATACACCCTCATCTTCTACATATATAACAATACACCCTCATCACCTATATATATGACAATACACCCTCATCTCCTACATATATAACAATACACCCTCATTATCTACTTATATAACAATACACCCTCA
>PRKT01001328.1:80779-98396 GCA_003671525.1 Saccostrea glomerata | reverse complement strand
TGATCAAATATTATTATGATGTCAGTTACTTGTCAAGGGTGTCATGTCCGTCATAATAATATTGATACAGATCTTCAAAAACAACCCCCCCCCAAGTATTCTTGTTTTTCTCTTCTTCAACTAAAGTCAAGCTAGACACAAAATAATGTATATATATTGTTATGAAAGCATTGTACAGAGAGAAGATACACCTTCTTCCAAATAATGGGTCAGAGCTTTACCAAAGATACAGTATAAATGGAGAATTCAACTATGTATCAAGTAGAAAGTAATTTTTCCTAACCTGTACAGGCACCTTTGATTGTACGATAACTGGGAGTTCAGGTAAAAAGACAAAAGAAATCCTGAATCAAGTTAGATTAAGGATGTCTAGGAGTATATTTCAAGTCAGTACTTATATAGAATGACTCAAAATCGCAAAGACATTTGGTCGTTAGTTGGCATCTTACACTACTGAGCAACGGTGTAATTACTCGTAACTGGAACTTTTTGCACTTAATTCCTATTCTTGGGTTAATCATTTTAATTTTAGGAGAAAAGATGTGAAGATGACGATTAACATAATCTTATTTTATGTAAAATATTTTGTATACTTTATTTATCTTTGGAACAATAATTCAAATCAATGGGCATAAATTATTGTGTTATCTTTCTTGCACTGAAAAAAATGTCAGATTCTGGGTACTAAAAGTCTAAATAAGCAAAAAGATATTTTACTGTATCAAGTTTTGTATGAATTAAGTTTTGTCCTGTGGAAAGTATTGTGTATTTTAAAATGAAGGAAAAAGAGGGGCCAGTATTGTTACTTTTGATATATTGCAGGTCAAAAAGGTGTGAATTTTACATCTTGACATCAATATATGTTGATTTCTTAGTTTTGTTGATTGAATATTTCAAATTTATACCAAAATGAAATCTGTATTTCATATTTCTGGCATAAAATAATAGGAAAAATTCTATGAATTTCAATTTGTATTGCTAAAGCTCAAAGATTTTAAATCTAACAAAGGTGAACATTTGAAGAAAAATGAAATAGCGTTCCGTCACACACAATTAACAGTTCGAAAAGGGTTTGTCTCTTTAATTTGTGACCAGTTTTTAAATTTAATGCTTCATAATGTGCATTTTTAAAATTAAAATGCGTTTTGAAAGTTGATTTTAATACATAGTTTTGAAGTGAGCGGTTCTGAGTGAACACTTCTTACCGACGAGTGACATGCCTTAAATACTTAATATAAAAATACTTACTTTCCACTTTGGCAAATATTCTTTTCACATGAAATATTTGCAAATTCAAAGACTAACACCCAAATAAATGACAAAGTATAAATATTACCCATAATAAACATACACTTATGCTTTAAAACTACGATTATACCGCATGTATTCCTTAGAAAATATTTTCTTCCTCGTTCATACTAAATTTTTGTTTTTCTAAATGTCTTGTGAGATTTCCTGCTTTCTAAAAACAGTATACAGATTAATCATCTCATTATCATAGTAAGATATGAAAAACTGGTAAATTTGGCGAGGCTACAGTCTAGAGCTTGTACATCCTTCCTTGTTATTAAAAATAATACATTAATTTTTTCAAGTTGTAGAAAATAGAAATTGTAATTATTAATAATATGACACAACATACTTGATTTGGAAAAAAAATCAAAGATACAATATTTATAAACACAGTATCTATAAGCGTGAATGCTTTTGTCGGTGAAATTATTTAAAGTCCGGGCTAGTAATCTATTATTCCTCTTAATAATGTGCACTGTTTATGACTCAAAAACGCAAGAAATTTAGGTAAATATTAGTAATAATCTTGCCTTAGCGTGTGTACACTAAAGCCGTAAGTCCAGCAAAACGTAAGGTTTTAGACCTATATGGCAAGCCCTACCGTGTGTACCGGCCCTTAGTCAGAGTTGTAAGACTCAAAAAGCGTGTATTAAGGATGTGCACACGTGAAGACTAAAACAAGTTCCATGACTTATAAGGCAACTCTATGAATCATCTTATGACTGTCACACTCGCCGTATGCATTGATCAAGTTGACAGCACATATGGTAATCAAACGTAATATAAAAACAAAGCAAGAACAAGTCTTATGAAACAAGCACGTCAAAATATATATACCTAGTGATATGTTATACTCCATGGCAAATGATCCCTCTGATGTTTTGGAGGTCTGTTTTTGCCTTGCTCCTATTTTGTAGTGTTTTGGGACTTTTGATCTTGAATACTGTTCGTTATCTCCCTATGATTCATAGCTAAAACGAGGTCGTAATAGCGACCAGAGAATTTACGAAATTCTGACTTTAAACAAGGTTTATGAAATTCCTGTAACTTATCTGCAAGTTGCCTGTCATGGTTGATACTGGAATATGCATTCATAAATAATGAATGTTAATAGTGGTAAAAGGGAATTCATCTCCTTTGTCATGACATTTGTTTGTTAGTTGTTACTTCGCCTTTAACGTTTTTAATTAATAATACTACCAAATACATATATATGAAAGAGATTTGGCAGACTGAGGTGTTTTTCTTTCAAGTTCACTGTAATTGGAAACAGTTATTTTTAATCAAAAAATAGTTGTAAATATATATGAATGTCGTGTAGAAGAAGCGGAAACATTTTGAATAAATTCTTCTCCACAGGAATAAAAAACATGTCAGCTAATATAAGAAGGCAATAAGTGCCAATCAGGATTTAATATGTTTTTGAGGTTTTTGTTTGTCAGACTCCTATTCCCTATTGTTCCTTTATCAGGCTCCTATTCCCTATTGTTCCTTGTTTGTCAGGTTTATATTCCCTATTGTTCCTTTGTCAGGTTCCTATCCCTATTGTTCCTTGTTTGTCAGGCTCCTATTCCCTATTGTTTCTTGTTTGTCAGGCTCCTGTTCCCTATTGTTCATTGTTTGTTATGTTCCTATTCCCTATTGTTCCTTTGTCAGGCTCCTATTCCCTATTGTTCCTTTGTCAGGCTCCTATTCCCTAATGTTCCTTGTTTATCAGGCTCCTATTCCCTATTGTTCCTTTGTCAGGCTCCTATTCCCTGTTGTTCCTTGTTTATCAGGCTCCTGTTCCCTATTGTTCCTTGTTTGTTAGGTTGCTATTCCCTATTGTTCCTTGTTTGTCAGGCTCCTATTCCCTATTGTTCCTTTGTCAGGCTCCTATTCCCTATTGTTCCTATGTCAGGCTCCTATTCCCTATTGTCCCTTGTTTGTCAGGTTATATTCCCTATTGTTCCTTTGTCAGGTTCCTATCCCTATTGTTCCTTGTTTATCAGGCTCCTGTTCCCTTTTGTTCCTTGTTTATTAGGTTGCTATTCCCTATTGTTTCTTGTTTGTCAGGCTCCTATTCCCTATTGTTCTTTGTTTGTCAGGCTCCTATTCCCTATTGTTCCTTTGTCAGGCTCCTATTCCCTATTGTTCCTTTGTCAGGCTCCTATTCCCTATTGTTCCTTGTTTGTCAGGTTTATATTCCCTATTGTTCCTTTGTCAGGTTCCTATCCCTATTGTTCCTTGTTTGTCAGGCTCCTATTCCCTATTGTTCATTTATCAGGTTCCTATCCCTATTGTTCCTTGTTTGTCGGGCTCCTATTCCCTATTGTTTCTTGTTTGTCAGGCTCCTATTCCCTATTGTTCCTTTGTCAGGTTCCTATCCCTATTGTTCCTTGTTTGTCAGGCTCCTATTCCCTATTGTTTCTTGTTTGTCAGGCTCCCATTCCCTATTGTTCCTTTGTCAGGTTCCTATCCCTATTGCTCCTTGTTTGTCAGGCTCCTATTCCCTATTGTTCCTTGTTTGTTAGGTTCCTATTCCCTATTGCTCCTTGTTTGTCAGGCTCCTATTCCCTATTGTTCCTTGTTTGTCAGGTTCCTAATCCTATTGTTCCTTGTTTGTCAGGTTCCTATTCCCTATTGTTTCTTGTTTGTCAGGTTTCTATTCCCTATTGTTCTTTGTTTTTCAGGTTCCTATTCCCTATTGCTCCTTGTTTGTCAGGCTCCTATTCCCTATTGCTCCTTGTTTGTCAGCTTCCTAATCCTATTGTCCCTTGTTTGTCAGGTTCCTATTCCCTATTGTTTCTTGTTTGTCAGGTTTCTATTCCCTATTGCTCCTTGTTTGACAGCTACCTGTTCCCTATTGTTTCTTGTTTGTCAGGCTCCTATTCCCTATTGTTCCTTTGTCAGGCTCCTATTCCCTATTGTTCCTTGTTTGTCAGGTTTATATTCCCTATTGTTCCTTTGTCAGGTTCCTATTCCCTATTGCTCCTTGTTTGTCAGGTTCCTATTCCCTATTGTTCCTTGTTTGTCAGCTTCCTAATCCTATTGTTCCTTGTTTGTTAGGTTCCTATTCCCTATTGCTCCTTGTTTGTCAGGCTCCTATTCCCTATTGTTCCTTATTTGTCAGCTTCCTTATCCTATTGTTCCTTTGTCAGGCTCCTATTCCCTATTGTTTCTTGTTTGTCAGGTTTCTATTCCCTATTGCTCCTTGTTTGTCAGCTTCCTAATCCTATTGTTCCTTGTTTGTCAGGTTCCTATTTCCTATTGTTTCTTGTTTGTCAGGTTTCTATTCCCTATTGTTCTTTGTTTTTCGGGTTCCTATTCCCTATTGCTCCTTGTTTGTCAGGCTCCTATTTCCTATTGTTCTTTGTTTGTCAGGTTTCTATTCCCTATTGTTCCTTGTTTGTCATGTTCCTATTCCCTATTGTTCCTTGTTTGTCAGGTTCCTATTCCGTAATATTTACATTTGCTGTGTTTTTCTAGTAAGCCAACTGTGAAATTGATTTGAAAACTAATTTAGTGTATACTCATGCGTAGAAATATACAAGGAGAAACGTGCGTCAACTTGACATCACAATGAAGCTGCAGCGACATTAGTAAAATGCAACGATATAGGACAGCGAGAAATTCAAATAAAATTGAGTATATTTCAGTTGCTTTCAAACATGTAAAATGTAAATATAAGGAATATTTTAAAGTTTAGTGTGAATTATTGGTGTTTGAATAACACAGGCTTGCACGTAGCCATATTTTGCATGAAATATGCCTACGTGACAAGTCTGTGTGATTCACACACTAATAACTCACACAAAATTAAAAACATTCCTTAATTGTTCCTTGTTTGTCAGGTTTCTATTCCCTATTGCTCCTTGTTTGTCAGGTTCCTATTCCCTATTGTCCCTTGTTTGTCAGGCTCCTGTTCCCTATTGTTCATTGTTTGTTATGTTCCTATTCCCTATTGTTCCTTTGTCAGGCTCCTATTCCCTATTGTTTCTTGTTTGTTAGGTTCCTATTCCCTATTGCTCCTTGTTTGTCAGGCTCCTATTCCCTATTGTTCCTTGTTTGTCAGCTTCCTAATCCTATTGTTCCTTGTTTGTCTGGTTCCTATTCCCTATTGAGTCTTGTTTGTCAGGTTTCTATTCCCTATTGTTCTTTGTTTGTCAGGTTCCTATTCCCTATTGCTCCTTGTTTGTCAGGTTCCTATTCCCTATTGCTCCTTGTTTGTCAGGCTCCTATTCCCTATTGCTCCTTGTTTGTCAGGTTCCTATTCCCTATTGTTCCTTGTTTGTCAGACTTTTAATACTGCTATAAACAAGCGTACTCTTGCAGATTTAAAGGACAAATGCAAATACAATGTAGAGGAATCATGAATGGGCTTTAATAGATCTTTTCAAGACTATTTAAAATTTCAAAGGGACAGAGTAAAGTTTGGGGCAAATATGATGTAGAACTAACTGTTGATCCCAAGGTAGTAATGAATAAAAAGAAACATCCCTTACCTATGCAGCAATATACCTTCATCACCTGCATACGGAGTATATATATCTCAATTGATTCGATACGCAAGGGCATGCTCTACGTATGAACAATTTCTAAAACGAGGTAAATTATTGACAAGCAAGTTGATGAAACAAGAATATCAGTAGTCTCGTTTAAAGTCATCATTTCGTAAGTTCTATGGTCGATACAATGACCTTGTCAGCAAATACAATTTATCATTGAGTCAAATGCTGACTGACGTTTTTCATACCAATTGTTAGTCCATTATTTATACACTGAATTGACGACGGATTTTTTCTGTTATGTCCTGATCATGACAACGAGCACACGGCGGGTGTGACCGGTCGGCAGGGGATGCTCACTCCTCCATGGCACCTGATCCCACCTCTGATGTTTCGGAGGTCCGTCTTTGCTCTGCTTCTGTTTTGTATTGTTTAATGGACTTTGAGATTGAATACTGTTCGTTATCTCCATATCCTTCTTCATCCATAGGGAAAGGCTGTCCACAGTTTTCTAATCCAAAATTCTTCTAGTTGTCTATGGAAAGGTGCACTCAGTGATAGACTGTTTGTGTGGTGATAAATCTTTTCGAGAATTCTGACTTTTATTCACAAAATACAATGATCAGGTAAATTATAAAGTTTGTATAAAAGCTGCTGACCCACATGATTTATTTGAAATCGATGACCCGATATTCCTTTATTAAGCGATCCTTAGCTTTCACCAGCATAAACAAGTACACACAGATTACATTCTATTCCATTAGAAGATGGTCAAGTACATAAAAATATTTAAAAAAAAAAACAAATAAAAATGCTTTGGAAGTCGGGGTATTGTATGATTGCATTTTTTAAAACGAAATACTGGCGTATCAATCGTCACCAGGAAACTCGGACAAGGTGAAAAGAACACTGTTTCTTTGGTAACGTGCATCAACAGAGAAGTTTCTTTATCTTCTTCATTATCAAGTTTTTTCGAAATATTCTTGTATCTAAACATTTGAACATCTGATTGTACCTTGTGGAATTTAATTATATTCCTAAGTCTCACGTTCATTATTGTAATCGTTCTTGTAATCGAGGATCATTTGGGATTCCCAAACATCGGCATATGCTTCCTGCTTTCCAGGAAATGAGAGCAAGTTCACTCGAAACCCTGTAAATATATTGGTAAAACTATAGAGCAATCGTAAATCGCATATACTTTAAATGTTTTTGATGGTTCTTAATTGTATAAAAATATACAATTACGATCGTTAGATATAACATTTTCATTTCTTATTTCTCATTTCTCTTTTGTGTCGTCTTCACTCATTTAAAACCTTCTCTGTAATTGTATCAACCTAGAATAATATTCCAGATTATTGAAATGAATAAAGTAGTGATCTCGGAAGACAAAAAAAAACTCAAGGTTACCAGTAAAAAACCTTACTTTTTTTTACTGACGAAAACCAAATTCTTTAACAGTTGGTAATTTGATCTCTGCAAAGCAAGTCACTTATATAAATTTGTACAGAATGTCTCTTCGAACAATAAAACAAACATTGAGTACAAAGCAAAATTACTATATTGCACTTAGGCAAATTTTCTATGATTACACATGTAAGAAAAAACAATTGTCTTTCTTTGGTAGACTAGTAATTAACTTTCAAATAGTTTAAGTACTTGATGCATATCATGGAATTTTTCTGCAACAATTGAAACATTAATTCTCAATGAATTTAATCAGGGAAAACATTTGATCGTTATGAGTTTTAAGTGTTTAATACTATTTCGTCAAGATCTCCATTTTTGCAAATTCATAAAATAAAGGATTTTCATAAAATGACACTCTAATCAAGCACATTTACACTTAAAATAATGATTTAATTCAAATGAAATTTTCACCTTATACTCGCCATTTTCCTGACATCCTGGATGTTTGTTGGAAATTTGATTCTCTGTAAAGTCGCAGATTCCTCTCCAAATGTAGCAGTAGAAATTTTCTTTACTTAAATGGATATGGAGCTGTTTAATTACTCAGTATGCATCAAAAGATTCTTAGGAATTTCAACAATTGTTCTTTGTATTTTTCACCAAAGAGAAAACGCTTAAATATTTCTGATTTATGTTTTAAAAAAATATTATCTTTTTCTCTTACATCCCTGTTTTAAAATGATTTAGTAAGCATATATTACGTACCAATGGAACTGCGATTAAACAAACAAAATTCAGAACAGCATTGCAAGGTACCACTAGAGGGGTAAAAAGTAATTGTAATCATATACATTTGCCTCACAGGAACAGAGAACAGGTATGATACTATTAAACAGCAGCAACAACAACAAAGTTACAAGTAAAGAACAGAAGAAGGATATGGAGATAACGAACAGTATTCAATCTGAAAGTTCATAAAACAATACAAAATAGGAGCACAGCTACACGGACCTCCGAAACATCAGAGGTGAGATCAGAGCAATGGGGGAGTGAGCATCCCCTGCCGACTGGTCACACCCGCCGTGTGCTCCTTGTCATGATCATGATCAGGAAATAACGGAAAAATCCGTCGTCAATTTAGTGTATAAATAATGGACTAACAATTGGTATGATTGATTGATTGATTGTATGTTGTTTAAAGTCCCTCTCGAGAATTTTTCACTCATATGGAGACGCCACCATTTGCCGGTGGAGGGCTACAAATTTTATCCCATGCTTGGCACTCAGGACCTTTGAGCAGTGAGGGTTCTTTTTCGTGCCAGCACCTACTGCAACACGGGGCCTCGGTTTATGCGGTCTCATCCGAAGGACCGGTCTTCACGTCCCACAGTGGGATTCGAACCCGCGAGGTAAAGATTGATTCGTATGAAAACCTTCAGTCAGCATTTGACTCAATGATAAATTGTAATTGCTAACAGGGTCATTGTATCGACCATAGAACTTACAAAATGATGACTCTAAACGAGACTGCTGATATTCTTGTTTCATCAACTTGCTTGTCAATAATTTACCTCGTTTTAGAAATTGTTCATACGTAGAGCATGCTCTTGCATATTAACGGAAGCCCATTTAGGACCTATCAAAAGCTGACGACAGTAAAGTTAAAGTCATCACGTTTATCATATAGCTTGGTTTTTAGATTACCATTTACGTCTTTTTCAAGTAAAGTATCTAAGTATGAAACAGATGTGTCAGGCTTTGTGGTATCTTTTATCTCAAGCTCACCAGAAAGCTTACGTCTTGGTCCAACGCCTGTTTTCATCTGCTTGAGTTCTAAATTTTTCTTGAAGTCAAGAACAGGGACCAATATACCCATTCCTATAAATACAATCACCAAGACTAAATAAAACTGTAAAAGCAATTCCCCCGATATTTGCATCTTGTTTTCCCTACTGTTCTTGCCAAATATTCTGCCTCGTCAGCCAGACCAAGCTTTATTTAGGAAATAATTTTGTCTCATTTGAATTTGCCCCGCTTTAAATCTCCCGACTTACTATGATTGATTGATTAATTGTATATTGTTTAACGTCCCTCTTGAGAATTTTTCACTCATATGGAGACGTCACCGTATGCCGGTGAAGGGCTTCAAATTTAGACCTATACTCGGCACTCAGGGCCATTGAGCAGTGAGGGTTCTTTATCGTGCCAGCGCCTACCGTGACACGGGACCTACGTTTTTAAGGTCATATCCGAAAGACCCGTGACTTTCACTTCTGATGCCGAGCGCTTGGCGAAGGAACAGTCGCTACCTATTTTTACGTCTTAGGTTTGACGCGGCGCCGGGAACGAGAATCGAACCCGGGCCTCCCGATCGACTTACTATGAAGGCGAAGAAGTAAAACATATAACTTGAGCACAAATTTTCATGTCTACAGTACACATAAAAATGATTGAAAATATACTATTTTGGTAAACAATACTGTTAGTTTAAAAGACATGTGAGAGCAAGTGTCGGACCTGAGCACAAACATTTAAAAGCACTAGTCCATGGAATATTATACAGTTATGGAATGGGTACGAGGGAATTAGCAAATTTATGGTTCCCCGAGGTAGGAAACTATTTCCCGAGGCGGCGAAGCCGCCGAGGGAAATAGTTTCCAGCCGAGGGGAACCATAAATTTGCTATTTCTCGAGTTCACATTCCATAACTGTTTTATTATACCGAAACAATCATAGGCGATTTTATTTTATTTTACCAGATATTCCGACATTTAAAAAAAATACACTATAGAGGCATAATTACAAATGCATACGGTTAAACAGATTGTATGATAAGTAATGAATCGTGTTCTAAAACAATTAAATTATTTTTAAAAAGTATTTTCACTGACATTTCGAAGATATAACGTTATCTTCATTTTGCTAGAATTCAAGTATGATTTTGACATCGCATGTCGAAATGTTTTGACGTCATAGTTACTTTGCTAATAGCATGACGTCACAGACTCAAGATTTCTTGAACGCTCCGCCCACTGAACACTTTGATTGGTCAAAATTACTAATAAATATTCACGAGGGAGTAGTCCCAGGGAGTAGCTCTGTTTTTCCAGGGAGTAGTCCTCGGATGAGTGAAAAATTCTCTTCTCGGGGAAATAGACAGTTTTATGGTATTACTTTTGTATAGAGTAATTACAGTAGAGGTATAATAATATATTATACTGAGATGACTGGATGTGAAAATTCCAACAAAATGAATTCTGGCATTTTCTAATATCAAATGAATAATTGTGAAAAACAAGAAAGATCATATGTATAAACATAGTGCAATAGTCTGTTCTCTGCCTCTCAACGTGTTAGAGAAACTAGATAAATGAAATTTAGTGAATTGCATTGAAATATAAAAGGATAAAAAAAAAGTGAAATGGTTTTCTTGAAGGACATGCATATTGTAATTTGGTTCATGCAATATTTTATTTTAAGAATATGAATTCAATGTTATGTAAGAAGCATTAGAAAAAATTATCATAAGTATAATTTGAATGTTTAAATTATGTAAATGTTATTTTTTCTTCAAAAACTCTTTAAAACAATTACTTCAAAATGTACCTTGTATGATGATATTTTTCTTTTTTTTCGGTGAAAGACTAATTTCTGCCCAAACGTACGCGAAATGTTACAGTGTTGTGGGTTATCTTTATAATAAGGACTGAGAAAGTTTAATAGGCACCAGATCCTTTCTTTCTTATGTTCATTCACATGTATTTATTAGACAGAGAATGGCATCGATATTTTATGTCTTTTCAAACGTTTTATAAATCCAACCATTAATAAAAAGTTTGTCGTTAATAAATACATGAACGCCGATTAGCAAATCACATGTAGAGATTTTCTGAGCAATTGCTCTTCCATCAATAAAACATACATTGACATACTCATCAATTATAAATTGTTTCACAATACTTTAAATGATAATTTATATAAATATAAAAAAATGTCTATTTGTCTGTTAATATACAGCTTAAAAATTGCATACCTTGCTAACAAATTGTTATATACCTTTTTCCAACATGTGGAACATTAATTTCTTTACTTTAAGAACGAAAGATAACATTTACTTCTTTAAATGAAATGGGGATATGGAGATAAGGAACAGAATACAAGCTCACTGACATTGCCTTACAAGTGCTTCATATAGGTTTTTTTATTATGTATATTTAATTGCATTTCCATATACATATGTAAATACCTTACACTTACCATTCACCCGACATCCTATGTATTTATTACAAACTTGGTTCTTTTTACAGTAACAGGTTTCTTTACATCTGTAGCCGTAGGAATTATAACATGGCATGGAACAGTTTACTCCATACGCCCCAAAACATTCTGAAGAAGTTCAACAATTGCTCACATTTACATTTAGGGAACATGAAGTTTTATTTCTGCAGAATGAGAAAAAAGGAATAAACAGAAAAATGTTTTTTTAATTACATAATTGTGTTCGAATGATAGGCGTATATATTCTCATTATAATCATATGTTACTTACCAATACAACGGTCATTAAACCAATAATAACCAGAACAGCATATAAAGGCACCACTAGATAGATAAAAAAATCTTAGTAATAACCTGTCTCTCGGTAATACAGTACTATTTTGTTTATATCATAGTTTTTATATAATGAAAAATAAGTATAGATTAAAGCAAACAAGCTTATTTGTTCTCCCGCATACCTGTAGCTGATAAACAAGTATTAGTATTAGGTTGAAGAACATCCTTAAGATTTGTTCTGTTTTTATTAACTATGACAGTGAAATTAGTGATTTCATAAACCGGCTTATAGCACGTGTAATGCTTCTTCCTTTTTGAATGAACGATTTTTAGAGTTTTTATATACTTGTACTTTATCAAAAGGAAGTAATTCTAGAGATAATGTTCAAATTAAGCATATACAAGTGAAAAATACTTTTAATTTATCAAAAAAAATGTTATCAAGTCAAATACCGCCGAAAATGGCTGAAAGATCACAAACGCGGCATTAAACTATAATTCAATTAATAGATCCTTAATCAACAGAAAAAATGTCCATTTCCACCAGGTGTGATATTTTTTACCAACAACTTTTTTAACATCATATATGTGTTTCAAACGTTGTTATCTTAAAAATTTAAAAAGAAATGTCTTAAACACCCAATTTTATGTTACCGCCCCCAAAATCTACCTGATTCAAGATCAATAATTTACCGCCTGTCAATCATAAAAAAAACCAAAAGCTTCTGATTTGATTGACAGGTCCGCTACCTGTGCTTCTGATATTCTGAGTTTGCATGTTTTGAAAACAATTACCTGGTCACGCGTCAAACTCTTTCATGTACCCGCATAGTATACACGCGGGTTAGAAAACTCCAATATGTTTGAACTTTATTACAAAAAATAATTGAAAGTAGATTATTAAAACATTGACATTATAGAATATTTCTTTGCTATCTCCACTGCTTTTTGTTACTTCAGTGTTATATCGACCACGTTAGATGTAGAAAAAAGACCGCGTCCACAGAAACCGGCTCTATTTGCCGTTATTGGAAGTCTGACGATTTAATTTTTTTTTTTAAGAAATGGGATATAAGAAAAATGATCAACACTAATAAACGGCATAGCATAGTTTTTAAAAGATTTTTTAACTATGTAACTACGATTTGTACTATGGCTGCAATACGCACGATATTGCTAGAATTTCCTCTAGCGTCTGTATATATACGTAAGAAAATGTGAGGATAATTCATAGTGATCGATTCTGAAAGGAAATCTTTCTAACAATAAAATTTTGTGAACACACGAAGAATAAAAAATATGGAATATTTTGAACAACATTGTTGGCCAGGGAAAAAAACCCATTCCGATCGCGGTAAATGCATGTTCACTTGCACGACGGATAGGTGGATTAATATTTTTTTTTAATTTCAATATTCAGACTTTTTTAATCAAATGATTTCTTTTATTTAAGATTAAAAAAGATAAATATTATTGATTTGTAGTTTTTACTCGTGATTTTTTCTTTTATGTAAGGAAAACATTTTCTAAAACGTAAACATTCATCTTATTATTTTTTTTTCCTTCAAAACATTACCATGAATACGATGAATGCGTTAAGTTTACAAATAAATTTCATATTAAAATAATTATTTTACGTAGTTTCACTCATAACCAGACACAAAACACGTAATGATGACCCTGATTACCAAACACAGACTTCCTGTGTAATGCTACGTATACACAGATTTTTGACAGCTTGGGTATTGGGGGTCTCCAGGTATATAACACCACTGTTACTTCGACCACTCCCCCTCCTCAGGTAACCGTACGGTAAAAAAATTGGGTCTTTAATTGCTAACTCATGTTATAACCGTTTTAATTTAAAGCTTTCTTTGAAAAATGTTTTGTTCTTGTTGTTGTTATTGTTGTGATTTTAAAGGCATGATAATGAAAAAAAAAATTATTTTAATTTCAAAAGTGTCAAGCCTTATTGAATTAAACGTTGAAATGTTGTTCATTTGTAAGTTTAATATATACCCCCGCTTGAAAATGGGAGAGTATAGAGTGAATTGGATGTCTGTCTGTCTGTCTTTCTATTACGCTTTAGGGAACCCGTCTCTTATCTCATACCACTAATTGGAATCAAATTGAATCGTTTAAATATAAAGGAAAAAAGTAAAGGAGACAAAGCTTTTTCCTGAATATCTTCCTGTTCTACACTGCAAACTGTCACTTAATAGAGGATATTCAATGTTTTATTGCAGGATATTGAATTTTTTAAGGAGTGGGACTGGATTTTTTTTAAATTTTAGGCCTGTTCATTCTTTGTCGTCAATTTGTGTCTCTGTCTTTCTTTTCGTTACATCTGGACACATCATACATGATTCAACATTGAAAACACTGTAAATATCATGGATTTCAACAGCACACCTGAAGAAACTTGGCGGATTAAGTCTCTGTTAGGATGCTTTATTTACTCTTTCTATCGTAGAACCGGCCAAGGAGTGCTTTTACAGTAATTTTTGTATAGGGAAGGAAAATCGAGACCAAACTTTTTATATTCTCTCATATTGTAACAGGATATCATTTTGATATCCTTAAGACTGTCACAAAATACGACTTTTATTCAATAAATGAATATAAGTATTTCGCCTTTGAAAATGAGATAAAATATTTTTGTGTAATTCACATAGGGGTGAATTCACCATGCATCGGACACATACCTTGCTTCGGACAACTTTAGACAATAAATTCTCTTTCAACTTAAGAGTTCCATGTATTTATTTGTTTCTGTCTTAAAGCTGAAGATTTAAATTTTTTAATGATACCGATTGTTATTATCATGTTGTGATAAAAATACCCCGAGAATGGCCTTGAAGTTAAGTCATATTTTACATCATCAAAGGGGAATAACCAGAAATTTATGATTTTGCTATTTTTAGAGTTATCGTTCTTAAAATTCGACTTCAACGGAACGAGTCAGACTTTGGTGAATAAAGTCAAAGATTGGTAATTTTACATAAATTTTAAAGAAATTTCACTTCAATGTTCGTATAATTCTTTTTAGAGCTGGTTTTGACTAGTATGTTCATTTCTCCGTACATCGGACACAAATTAACCATGCATCGGACATTTTCCGATGCAAAGGTAAGCACTACCCTTTTCATACAGAACCCAGCTGATAGCTGTTTTTTGCGGAAAAAGAAAATAAAAACTCTATATTTTCAGTCAAAATACAAGTTATCGATATATGACGTCTGGAATTTGACTCAATTTATTTCTACAAACCAGAGTATGATAAGCCATGAAAAAAAGGCGCGAATTACCGCATTATAAGCATTTTAAAGCATTTCTAAGTTTTGAATTGTTCTACATTTGTGCAACGATATCGTCAATTAAATTTAAGTTGAGGGTTATTTCTTAGATAAAAGATAAAAATATATCCATATCAAGCATTTTAAAGCACTTTGATAAAGGTATGATATTTTCCGGTCAAAATACCGTCTGTCCGATGCATGGTAAACAATGTCCGATCCATGGTGAATTTTGAGTTATTCATAAAAACTCTATTTTTGAGGATATTTTCTCAATAAAGGGCATATAATTGTGTCCCAAATTTATATTTTAATCACAAACTTAATGTTAAACTCCATTTTGATAATTTTCTGCTGGTAGCGATATCGCTAAAACTTGTTGAAGTACAAGGGTATCCGATGCATGGTGAATTCACCCTACTAGTGGCTCCTACATTCTTTTGCAAAGACCATTGCACGTTTTTACATATTCCACTGACATATAAGATTTTTGAAAAGATAGTTTCATACAATACTATCAAATGCCTTAAGATAATCAACAATGAATAATTTGGAGGTGACAAACAGTATTCGAGGTCCCAAGTCCATTAAACACTACAAATCAGGAGTCGAACAACCACGAACCTCGAAAGCATCAGAGGTTTGCATCATCAAGGGTGAGAGCAGGTCACCAATACTTCTACTGTTATCCAATTTGAAATGTGTTTATCAATAATATTTACGGGACAAAAATTCTTTCAACATAAGAATAAAAATATTAGATATACTTACATTGAAATGATATTTACTGTCACGGTCATAGTTATTTTCACCCATATTAAAAAAACGTAATGAAGCGTTGCTTTTTAAATCAGAATATCACAATTTTTTTTTTAAAATAATTTATTATGAAAATTCTGAAACATATTAAACTAAAACGCAAAAGAAACACAACTTCATATTTCAAAGGGAAATATAAAATATAGGATTTAATTTTGTATCTAAAAAGGAAGGACAACATTGACTCTTGAAATGTCACTAATTTAACGGTTGGTTGATTTCCATACTACAGTGTATTTCAATAGTGGTTGAAACAAGGCTTACCCACAAATTGTCTGATGTACAAATGTCAGAAAACTCTATGAATGGTGATTTTTAAAGATGTCATTTAATACAATGATCTTTCAAAATATTACCCCTTAAAAATATATATCAATTTCTCACTTTCAATGAACAATATAATAAAAAATATTTTTGATCATCATAAGAACACATAATCTGATTAACATCAAACTACTTATATCAACTACTTCATATTGATATTGTAAACAATAATAAATAAATATCATAAATCAACTTTCTCTCAAAATTCATGCATTCAATTTATCTAGTGCAATTGGAAATGGTTTTTGCTTTGGGTGAGCAATTAAAATATCAAATTAATATAAGTAACTTACCAGAGAAGGAATCGTTAGCCTCAGTCAATGTCTATATTAGTCTAGCGGGTGTGACCTGTAAATATGAGATGCTCACTCCTCCATGGCACCTGATCCCACCTCTGATTTTTCGGAGGTCCGTGTTTGCTCTGTTCCTATTTTGTATTGTTTTATGGACTCTGATATTGAATACGGTTCGCTATTTCCATACCCCTCTGTACTGATCAACCACTGAACAAAGAAGGGACATAATAAAGCCGGAAAACTCTAACCCAGTCAGGAAAAATCGATTCCGACCTTATCAATGACAAATAAACACCTAAATAACAATGACCACTTCCAAAATACCTGATAAATGCCCTAGCTCCATTTCTTGATTTATACCTGTACAAATATATACACAGGTAAGGGAGAACTAAGGAGTGGATCTAGGTTTTGAATAACAAGTTTTAATCAAAGTTAAAATAAATATTCTGGCAAGTTCTTTAACTTCTTTTTACACAAATCTAACATCATAACATTACTTACAATAACTTTATAATCTCATACGGAAAAAAAAAATTTAATAAGTGCTTTCCCATCATTCATATGGGATGAGCAGGATTGTTTGAAAAAAAAGTTATATTTCCTAAAGAAAAGCTCCATAATTTGATTAATACCTGTCGTAGTAACTATCACAACGATTTCTCCTTTTTGATTTTTATGAATAGTAAAAATTATTGTTAAAAAAATTAAACTCATTAGAAAAGAGATGAGTGATATAATTGATGAAGTCCTTCAAAATTAATTTATATGATACATACACATTTACAAGTCTTTTAAGACAAATGCATTAAAGGTTATCCGGTCCTTTTGAAACAAAAACGATTATGTCTGCATGTTTTTGATGAGATATGAACATTATAAAGAGTAATCAAGAAAAAATTTCATTTCAAAAATACAAATCGATAGCAGTACACACACTAAAATAGGGATCAGGCAGCAAAAAGGAAAAAGCATCCCCTGTCTACCGGTCACAGATCTTTGTCATGATCGTGAAAATGAAAATATCTATAAGCAATGCATCATCTACAACAAGCTTACATTAAAAAGCAAGGAAAAAGCACAAATCACATCAGAATTGAAAAGTTTACTGAGTGTGGGGGGGGGGGGGGGGAACT